>OVAN01003614.1:0-28443 GCA_900406275.1 Anastatica hierochuntica
AAAGAACAACAAACCGCGCAAAAACAATCCGAATACATACTAAAAACCGTATTCGAATGAAAACCGTAGTAAAAACCGATAAAATACGAATACATCACCTACTCGTGGACCACTCTCTACCAGGAGATTAGTCTGGAACAATTAAAGTTTGGGATTTACCCCTGAGTTATAAAATAAATGTAAACCTTTTATCAAAAAAAGTGCTTGACATATCATGGAATTTAAGAAAAATATGTTAGGTTTCTGTTCATCTTAAAAAGTGACTATATGAATGGTTTAGCTTTTGTTAGATCTTTTATATTTCGCAGCTTTTGTTGGATCGCAATGTGATAAGTTAGATGTCTAGATTCAAAAAAATAAAATGTACGACAAAATAGGCTTGGACATTTTAACTAGACCCGAAATACCAAACTGGAACCAATCCGAAAATTCCGGATACCCGATTGGTTCCAGTCTTATAAGTAGTTCGGTTCTCGGTTCAGTTTGGTTAATATCCAAGAACCGATCGGGTACTCGATGTAGCCGAACTATATACAAATATCTATACCCTATAGTTCTAATATATACGTAATAAACCCTAAATCGATTCAGCTTCCTCTCTTTTCCTCCTTTTGATATCGCGAATTACTAACCCTAAATATCAAAATTGGATTAAAAAAATTCTACATACTCCATTCTCTCCTTCTACGGAAATCTCAAGAAATCAATTACATGTTTGTTTCTACTACGGAAGTCTCACTATAATCTTCTCCTTCAACTTGATTGTTTCCCTGAACCACCAAGTGAGTTTTGTACCTTTCCACTGTACCGTTTTGTATTTTATTTTATACACCCATTGACTTCCAATGGCGACTTTTCCCGGCGGAAGATCGACAATATCCCATGTATATTATCCTTCAAGAGCGGTCACTTTTGTAGTCATTGCATTGTTCCACATTTTAATTTCACGGCTTCCTTAAAGTGTTTCGGCTCAGTCGATGCAGTGATAGTTGCTAAGAACGCTTTATGCCTTGAAGAACATTGCTTATCACAAATACTATGTGTTAGAGGATATAGTGAATTACCTAAGACCAACAAAAAAGATGATTCAGATGGGAGAGAAACGTGATTTGGGTCTTCAATACCGAATTTATTTGTTGCTAAAACTTGTGTGTTATACGTGTTGTAATCATGGAGTTTTGCTGGTTGAACTATCTGTCTATGACCACGACCAAGTTTCTGAACCGGAGCAGGTGTCTCTAAAACTGTAATTGATGTGTCTTTCGGCTCTGCATAAGTTGAGGGAACAGTTGCAGGTGTCGGTTGAGAAATGGTGTCTTGTTCTACTGCTGCGACATCGATAGAGTCAGAGTAAGCTGGCAAAGGTGCAAGTACAGGTGAAGATAGAGAATTTGTAACTTTTTTCCCCTTGGATGAAGACTCGGGAACAACAACAGAAATTGGTGTAATAGTCCAGTCGTCATCAGCATGTAACATCAAAGGAGATGGGGAAGAGACAGAGCTTGGTAGTGTTTAGAAAGGAAATACATTTCTTTGAAAGTTACATCTTTGGAAACTAGAATCTCTCCTCGTTCAAGATCGTACACTCGCCATCCTTTTTGTCCAAGAGGATAGCCCAAAAATATACACAATCTACTATGTTCAGCAAACTTATCTTTGGACCGAGTTTGACGATGTCTGTAACAAGCGCATCAGAAGATCCGAAGCTGGTCATAGGAGGGTTTAGTACCATGAAGTATCTCGAAGGGAGACTTGTCATCTTCAATGGTTTACTTTATTTTTTCTTTCAAAATAGAGTAACTCTGTAATAGAGTTGTGTGTCTATTCCAATGATACTCTATTTTGGAGTGAAAAATAGAGTGATGAACAAAAAATAAATAAATTACTCTATCTGTGGAGTAAACCTACTTTTTACTCTATTATAGAGTGAAAAAATAGAGTGAAAAATGGAGTAGGGTTGGAAATGCTCTTAATATCTCATTAAACTTTCGATGTGGGACTTTTATCATTGAAAGCCATCCTCACGCTCAGACATGACCATGTGATGCGTGGACTTTTTGTGGGAACAACATCCACAGGTGACCCAAGAATTGAACTTCTCTAATACCATGTAAACTCGGGTATCAGAGTGACTTGAGTTGTATTGATCACCAAAAAATGTATTTATACAAGGTTAAAAGATAAACTTGAACTCCTAAGAATAAGGAACACAATCCTTATCTTACTACTCACGTAAATATAGTCCAATATCATAAACTATAGCCAATACTATTCTCTTTACTTTATAAAAAAAGTGCCATTCTGACATTTTTTCATATATATTAAGAAAACTGTTAAAGCGTCTTATCTACTATTCATTGATATTTTTTAAAAAAATTCTCTCTAATTAATACATTAACTGCGAGGTTAAAGCCGGCATTTTTTGTATCAATTTGTATCGAAAATGTGAAACGACGCTTTTTATAAAATAAAACTAAAACATCAAAACAACATTTTATGAAATAAGACATTTTTTTGAAATGGAAGAAGTAAATTTAGTGCGCTTCAAAGAATAATGAGAAAAAAAAATATAAAGAAGGATAATTATAATGGACAACTAGAGGTGATCTATTATTTAGATTTCATATTTCTCTAAAATTCAATTTATTTTTTTGCTTTTACTTTTCTTTTTTAAAAAACTTGGAGGGATTTTTGTGATAAAAAAATGGAAGGATTTTATTAAATCCTTTTAATATTATATTTTTCTTTTTTATTTCCGAAAACTTAAATAATAGATTTTTCCCTCCTTTTTTATACTAAATTTACCGTATAAACAGAAAGCATACATTTGGAACACAAAAAAAAGAAACAGAAAGCATACGTTATAAAATAAAATAAAATAAAATAATATCGAGAGATTGACGTGGCCTAGAAACCAATCCAACGAATGGAGAGAAAAAGACGAAACGCATGCAGACACTATTAACTAAATAACATATACTATAACTTTCCACCTTAACTTATTATTAATATATTAGGTAAGTATCCGCGTATATGTACGGGTTATGTTTTAAAATTATTAGCTATATATATTTTGAAAACTGAAAGTGATATTAATATATTTAACTGAGTTTTATATCATTAAAATAAAAATAGAGATATATTTCTCCCAAAAATAAAATACATAAATCATGTACCGATAAGGATTTGATGATGCATATTTAGTTTATGGCTCAACTCTAAAAATTCTATTTTAATTATTTATTATTAAATATCATGAAATATATTTATATTAGACAAATAGTTTTGTTTTTTAACTCATTTTCCTCCTAGATTTATAACTTATTGAATAAAAAAAATATATAAATAGTGGTGAAAATATGAAAAACATTAAAAAGTTGTAAATCAATTTTTCACATGTAGATCAGATATCTCTTTAAATCGTCTTCAAAATATCTATTAAATTATAATTAAATTTTTAATAATGTACAATTAACCATGATAAATTATATTTATTAGAAGAATAAATAGTGAAGAATTGTAAAAGTCATATTCATAATTAAAAGGACACTTTTCACCATCATATATGAAGATGTGTCGCTCTTATGGAGAGAGTTGGTAACAAATCATATATTAATTAAATTTTAAATAATGTACAGTCAACCATGATAAATTATATTTAATAGAATAATAAATAGTGAAGAATTGCAGAAGTCATATTCATAATTAAAGGGACACTTGTCACCATGATATATGATGATGTGACACTTTTTTTTTGTCATCAGCCTAGTGGCTTAGTAGTTCCCTGAAAAGGGCATCAACCCGGGTTCAAACCCAGGTAAGTGAGTTTGGCCAACAGAGATGGTAACCATTGTATCACTTGTGCCGCTCAATGATGTGACACTTTTATAGACAGAGTTGGTAACAAATCATATATAGGATTTGAATTGTATCCTTGACTTCGAGGTCATGTTGTCTATTTGGAGCTACTTCTTTTCCCGTGAGTTTTAACCAATTTATGCATTTTGAGGATAAAATTATTAAGTGGTTAATTAAATGTATATTGAATAGAGTACTAGGGAAGATTTGATTTTTTTAGAGGTGTCCAATATGGTAAAATAGATATGAACAGAACTGAAATCGAGTATATAGTACATATATGATTATACCATATAAACCATACGGATGTGATTTTTTAAAAACCGTGAATATGGATATAATTTGGATATTAACCAAGAAAATCGATTAGTTTGAAATTTCAATATAATAACATATAATATACATTATAGAATATAGTAATATAATATCAATGAAAATAAATACTAATTTTAATGTTTTTATTAGAATATTATAATTATGATAATTATTTTTTAAATCAAATTTATGATAATCTTGAATAACTTTTTTTCTTTCGAATAATATTTACATAAATATATGAGTCATATACTATTTTTTCGTTTAAAACAATGATATTAATATTTTTTATAGTTAATTACCACTTTACCAAAAATAAAAATTTAAAAATTAAAATTTAACAACACATGTTTATTTTTTTTTTGTTTAAAGCGAAATAAACCGAAAATCAAATGATCCAAACGCAACCAAACCAAAGTAGATATGGTTATAATATGATAAAAAAATTACTAACCGATAAACTGAAAAAAAAACCGAACCGAAAACCAAACTGATATCTAGATTGGACATCCCTATGATTTTTAGTGAGCTTTTAGAAGATTTTGATGAATTAGAAAATTTGTTGTGATTGTTTTTAAAATTCCATGCAATCACACATAAATTTATATGATTTGGATCTTTATATTTTAAACAAGCAAACTGCACTAAAACATATTAAAGTCTCTCTAAATCAACCATTTAAATTTTTTTCCAATAATAGTGATTTGGTGAACATTTTTAAATCACATTTTTAATAATACTAGATTTAAAAGACTTTTAAAAATTCTTATTTGAATAACATAAGATTTCATATTTTAATACAAATCTCTCTAAATAATTGATTGAATCCATCTTCTTAATATTTTCTTTGCCCACTCATGTAAGCGTTTCTAAAATGTAATAGTGTGATTTATCGGTCAATGGAATGGTGTAGAAATTTTAAACATATACATCAATTTGGATCTCACCTTTCTCCTCATCACAAGTTTGCTCCTCCATCTTTACCCCATCTTACTGCTGCTTGCAGTCCTGTTCTAAGTGGATTTCCACTTTGCCGTCCTTTATATGGAATCTAATGGCTAGTAAATATACTCGCGCGGAAAAGGCAAGGGTGCTGCATCATCCTCTCAATGGACCAGAGATCCGGGCACTCGTCTACCTGCGGTCGATAACTCCGATCTGATTGCGGCAAATAAGCTTACTCTTATCGGGCGTGTCCTTAACCCTGACATACAGCTTCCTGGTGCTGTGGTGAATTTCCTCCCTTCATTATGGTCCACTTCTCAACCTGTTATTGGAAAGGATTTAGGAAGAGAATGCTTTAGTTTTCACTTCTCCAATGAGCCTGATCTCGAAAGCGTTCTCTCTAAAGCCCCCTTTCATTATAAACGCTGGATGGTAGTAATTCAACATTGGGAACCCATCGTCTCAAAATCCTTCCCCTCTTCTATTCCATTTTGGATCAAGATTAATGATCTCCCAATACATTTCTTCAAATATGATATCATTAAAGCTATTAGTCAGACGTTAGGAACCTACTTACATCAGAAAACAGAGGAAGGCAAGGTTCAGGTCACTATCAACGCTCGCCGTAGCATGGTAATGATGAAGCTTTTCACCTTTGCCACAAGGGAAGAAGCTATGTTGGAATTTTTCTATGAACGACTTGAGAGACACTGTTTCCGCTGTTTCTCCCTTCTTCACGAAAAA
This sequence comes from Anastatica hierochuntica, assembly GCA_900406275.1. Lineage (NCBI taxonomy): Eukaryota > Viridiplantae > Streptophyta > Magnoliopsida > Brassicales > Brassicaceae > Anastatica > Anastatica hierochuntica. The sequence goes on from OVAN01003614.1 coordinate 5,863, forward strand.
CAAGACTGTCATCTATCCCGCTCGAGTAAACCAGCCCCTGCTCTCAGAGAGAATCAACGTCAAACTCTCCATCGTCTTCAAGCGGATAAGGAGAAAAGAGGAGTTCTCAAGATTTCTCGAGCACGACCACCCGAAGTTAGCCCTCACTGGCAAGACTTTAATCCACCGTCCCATGCCTACAATTCCCACAAACGACAACGAACTCATACTGCATCCATCGGTCTTCCTCAGTCGAACTCTTTAGACAGGTCGTCTCGTCAATGGAGTAATGTCTTACCTCGTATTGAGGACAATGATCGTCCCCAGAAGCCTCCTCGTTACTCGACTGAAGGGCGACGCTCTCCAAGGTTTGATGCTGAAACGGTTCACCAGAACCACGCGGCTGGATCGGCAAATTCAAACTCTCGCAGACATGTCTCAGAGCGTCTCTCTCTAGCCTCAGATTCTCCCCGTCGTCGACCAGTCAAGGAGCGCTTGAGCCTTGCTCCAGATGATGATGTTGATAAAGTCCTTCTCTCGGGTCGCAAAGTACAATCTAATTCTCAATTCTCTTCAGGAGATTTTCAAGACGTTCCGGTCCAGCTTGCAAAAGATATTGCTGCAACGACTCAGAAACATCCTACCCCAGGGGATGCTTTCTTACATCCTACTGATCTGCGCTTTAGCATAGGAGCTAGTGGTAATCCAAGCTCTTCCTCTCATCAGCTCAAAGACTCTAAAAAGAAACAATCTAAGCCACGGAAATTGGCTGATACTCTGCTCAGAGCTTCACCACGAAAACGTATAACTCCTCGAATGCATGCTTCTCCACGAAAGAAGTCGGCTGTGGGTTCCAAATCCAATCACTTGAAAGCAAACTTACCTCATGTTGAGGCTAACTTACCAACTTCTTTGGTTTCTTCTAAGGCTTTTGTGCCAGCTATTTGTAAAGGGTCGATGGTATCCCGTAAACCACCCACGTCTCAATGATTACGGCCTGTTGGAACTGTCAGGGTATTGGGAGCTCCTTGACAGTTCGACGTCTAAAGGAATTGAGACTTACTCTCTTTCCAGACATAATGTTCCTCATGGAAACCAAAAATAAAGATGATTACGGATTACAAGTTATCAATTGGATGGGTTATACTAACCATGTCACTGTCCCACCCGAGGGCCGTAGTGGAGGATTAGCCTTATTTTGGAAGCATGATATTACTCTGGAAGTTCTCAAACTATCTCTGAACTTCATTGACACACGAGTTTCTTATCATAATTCTTTTTTCTTCTACACTTTTGTTTATGGGGCACCTTCTAGAGAAAACAGAGCACAAGTTTGGCAAGAGATTACAGCTCATGCGATAGACCGTACCTCTCCTTGGATCCTCTCTGGGGATTTCAATGAATTTCTCTATCATTCTGAAAAATGCGGCGGATTAACCAGACCTGAAAGCTCTTTCACTCATTTTCGTGGTTTTGTATCCACAAATGGTCTTTGGGATGTGAAATACACAGGTAATTGTTTATCCTGGCGGGGGATGCGCCATGATTTCCTTGTTCATGCTCGCCTCGATAGAGTCCTATCTAATAATGCATGGATCGAAGCTTTTCCTTCGGGGAGATGTGAATATTTACGCTTTGGTGGTTCCGATCACCGTCCTGTAATTGTTCATCTTGATGATTCTTGAGTGAAGCATAAGCGTTTGTTCCGTTTTGACAATCGACTAAGACAACGTGACGAGATCTATGAGCTTATATCTCAGGTCTGGATTGGTGACTCTCTCGCCTCGGTGGAAGAGAAACTCAACATATGTCGTTATGAGATCATTAAATGGACAAAAGAGAAGAATTACAATAGTATGAAGACTATTCTTGAGACGCAAGCATCGTTGGACTCAGCTTTGTCCTCCTCTGTGGCGAACTCAGAGGAAATCTCTCGGCTCACAGCTATTCTAGAAGTAGCTTATGCGGAGGAGGAACAGTTCTGGCACCAGAGAAGCCGGATACAGTGGCTTCAAGGTGGTGATTCGAACTCTCGCTTCTTCCATAACTCTACCAAGTCTAGACGCACAATTAATAGATTCACGGTCATAGAAGATGAAATGGGAGTCGCGAGGTTTAAGGAACATGAAATCGTCCAAACTATACAAAGTTTCTATGACGCCTTGTTTACATCATCACTTCAATGTAACCTTCATGTGGTTGCTGAAGCTTTAAAGCCTCAAGTTACGGCCCAACAGAACACAATGTTGATTCGCATACCTTTGGAAGAAGAGATCCGTGCTGCCACTTTCTCAGTCAACTCGGAGAAAGCGCCGGGGCCCGACGGTTTCTCCGCTGGATTTTATCAATCCTTTTGGCCTATAATAGGCAGCGACATTGTTCGTGAGGTTCAATCTTTCTTCACCTCTTCCTCTTTCAAGCAAAGTCTTAACCACACTCATGTTCGTATAATCCCAAAAATTCAACATCCGAAGCGAGTATCTGATTATCGTCCTATTGCTTTATGCAATGTGTTTTACAAAATCATAGCGTAGATCCTAACATCTCGGATGCATCTTGTTCTCCCTCTGATCATTGCAGAGAATCAATCCGGTTTCGTTCCTGGGAGACTTATTACCGACAATGTGTTAATCACTCATGAGATTCTCCATTATCTGAATCATTCCAAAGCCACTAAACGAAGCGCGATGGCGGTAAAAACCGATATGAGCAAAGCTTATGACAGAGTGGAATGGGCCTTTTTGCGAGAGGTCCTCAAGCAATTTGGCTTCCATCAAACTTGGACGAAGTGGATAATAGAGTGTGTGTCTTCGGTATCCTATTCCTTTTTGGTTAATGGTTCGGCTCAAGGATTGGTTCGACCATCCTGTGGACTTCGACAAGGGGATCCTCTGTCTCCTTGCCTTTTCGTGCTTTGTTCGGAGGTCTTATCTGGACTATGTCATAATGCTCAGGAGAATGGCCTTCTCCCAGGAATTCGTGTTTCGCGCCACAGCCCACCCATCAATCATTTGTTGTTCGCCGGTGATACGATGTTTTTTTGCCGTTCAGATGCTAATGCCTGCCAAAACCTGCGACATATCATCCATGCCTACCAGGAAGCTTCGGGTCAAGTCATTAACTCGACTAAATCCAACATCACCTTTTCGGCCAAGACTCCACCGTCTTGTAAGTTGGTGGCCAAACGTATTTTAAATATTCATCAACAAGGTGGTTTGGGGAAGTACCTAGGAGTTCCTGAACACTTTGGGCGTCGTAAAAGAGACATCTTCGATAGTTTATTGGACCGTATTCGCCAACAGATACTCTCTTGGACCTCTCGATTCCTTTCTCAAGCTGGAAAGGAAGTTATGATCAAGTCAGTTTTGTCTTCTATACCCTCTTATACCATGTCTTGTTTTAAATTACCCAAGTCTCTTTGCTCCCGCATCCAATCTCTGCTCACACGATTTTGGTGGGACGATACACAAGATAAACGCAAGGTAAGTTGGGTCTCTTGGACTAGAATGGCGAATGCAAAAAGTATGGGTGGTCTTGGCTTCAGGGAAATCGAAGACCACAATGACTCCCTACTTGCTAAGTTGAGTTGGCGTCTCCTCTCAGCCCCAGAAGTTCTAGTTTCACGTATCTTACTCGGTAAATACTGTCATAGTACAGATTTTCTTTCGGCTCCTACCCCTTCTAGTTTATCGCATGGGTGGAAAGGGATCTTAATAGGTCGCGATCTTTTGAAACAAGGCTTAGGTTGGCTGATCGGTGATGGATCTTCAGTGAGAGTTTGGCGCGACCCGTGGCTCTTTACGGAAACGCCTCTCAGACCTGTTGGTCCTCCCCTAGAAGCATATCAACATTTGACTGTCAAGCAACTCTTTCTTCCTGATTCTCGAGATTGGAACTGGGCCTTAATACATAAGTTACTGCCTTCCTGGTCTACTTTCATTCACCGCCTACCTCTTAGCTCACATTCACATCCCGATAAACTCGTTTGGTTATTCTCCAAATCGGGTAAGTATACCTCAAAGTCTGGATATAATCTGTTGCGTTCTCTCGAGCACCCTCCTCTGGACATTGGTTTCAACTGGTCGGCCTCCATTTGGAGAGTTAAGACATTACCTAAGGTGAAAATGCTGCTGTGGAAAGCCATGTCCAATGCTCTGCCGGTGCGGTATCAACTCATGGCTAGAGGAATCCTTGATACTAGTGATTGTGTTCGCTGTGGCGAGGTTGAAACACCAGCTCATGTATTTCTTACTTGCCCGTTTGCGCAACGTACGTGGGATCTAGCGCCTATAGACTTACCTTCATTCACGGGTATCCCCACATTACACAGGTTTATATCAGTTGCGGCTACTTCACGCTCTTTGCCACCGACTGGTTTATCCGACGTTGATCTCTTTGGTTGGATTTTCCGGTTCTTGTGGATCTCAAGAAGCAAATTCATCTTTGAACAAGTGACAGTTAGTGAAGAAGAAGTTATTCACAGGGCAGTTTCGGATGCTCGTCATTGGCGGGTAGCTCAGGATCTAATACCTCGACTCACTAGCGGGTATGGAGAGGGGTCAGGGCCAGGTCTTCGACAGGGCTCTTGTTGTTATGTCGATGCAGCTTGGTCCAAGGACTTTCAAGCTTCAGGTTTTGGTTTTCACTTCCGGTCATCTACGGATCAATGTTTGGGAGAGTTTTGTGATACTCGTCTCAATGTTAGCTCACCTTTAATGGCTGAGGCGTTTGCGATTCTTTTGGCTATTAGAAAGGCCAAAGCTCAGGGTATATCGGAGCTGCATGTGTTCTCCGACGCTCAAGTGGTGATTCGCCTTGTGAATGGTGATGGATCTCATAATGACATTCATGGGATTCTATATGACATTAGTACCATTGCTTCTACTTTTGATTCTATTTCCTTTAATTTTATTCATCGCTCTAATAATTCCTTAGCGGACTCTCTCACTAAGGGTGCTTTGTTGAACCTTCGTGCTTCTTTTTGAAGCCTCTCTCTTTTAAATAAAGTTGATAAAAAAAAAACATCAATTTGGAATGGTGTAGTTAAGATCATGCGTAAATAATAACCTTAGCTATTGGGCTTCAACGGCTCATTTGTAAGCTCAGTTGTATAGACTAATTGAATTAGATATCACGAAAAATGTATAAGCAATCATCAATTATAAATTTGATCAATAAAAAAATCTTTACACAAATTAGGTTTTTGTCATGGTATCAGAGGTGTAACTCATACTGGTTATTGGCTATCGATATGATAAAACGATCATCCCCTATTCTCATGAATCGATCTCTGTTTTCTTTACTTTCTTCCATTCTTTGACCATGCTTCTTTTGCTGCTCTATCAAAGAAGTTTTTTTCTTGAAACGATGGCTGATACATTTAAAAAATCATTGAAGCACACTCGTCGATTTTTACACAAACTAAGCCTTCAATGGAAACGGGGAGGAGAACAATATCTCTGTATGATCTCACTTAAAAATATAATCCAAGGTCGATTACAACGAACGATCTGCAAATCTTCAACTTGCATTGAAAACTAGAAAGAAGTACGGGTTTGCAGATAGTTCGATCACACAACAACATGAAGATTTATAGGATTATGAAGATTGGTGCGTAAATAATGTGTTACTAGTCTCCTGAATTAAACTCACTATTGATGAGAATCTTTGTTCATCCGTCGCACACTGTGACAAAGCAACGAATCTTTGGACTCATATATAAAAGAGATTCGTCATGAAGATTAGACACAAAGTGCCGAGATTAAAAACAGAATTGGCGAATTACCGCCAACAGGGAACAACTATAATCTTTCTATTGTCGATTAACCAAGCTTTGGACAAACTTGGAGGACTATGAGAAAGAAAAAATGGCGGAAGAGTTCGCATGAGAATGAGAGGAAAAAAGTTGCATCAGTTTCTTATGGGGCTTGAGGATTCTCTCTACTGAGTGGTGAAATCAAAGTTCTTATCAAGAACACCTTTTCCAAGTATTGATAAAGCATATAACGTAATGATACAAGATGAAGAATCAAAATCTCTTGGTAGAATGAATGATGAGCGTAACAATGGTGTAAGATTTGTTGTTCAAACATACTCCCATATACATGGGAGCACAAACACATGAGGTCCTTATATTACTTGTACTCTATGCGGCAAAAAGGGACATATAGCAAACAACTGTTTCCGAAAAATCACTATCCACCTTGGTATAATGAGACAACACGGTCCAAACCAGCTGGTTCAACTCGTGGTTCAAGTAACATGGTTAGTCTTCTTCCTACACTTGTTAGGTGGCGTGGAAAATAATAAGAATAGGTTTATGTGAATCATGTCGTAGAAGTTATCTCAGTTGCGTCTCCTTTTTCGGACACATCCACCGTTACCACAACTGATCGTGAATGGTTCAATGGTCTGAGTGATCATCAGCGGCAAACATTGGTTACTATAATGAACGAACGAAAATCAACAGCTCATCATAGCCTTTTGGATAAGTTCTTCTTGAATCTTGGATCATTGACTTTGGTGCTTCAAATCATATGATAGACAATTTCGATTTTCTCATAGATATAATAGATATGGTTTCAGCTCTTATCAAACTTTCGGGTGGAAGATTCACCATAGCAACTCAACAAGGTTGTGTTCGTATGAGATTGAATCTTTTGCTGAAAAATATTTACTTTAGATTCTTATATAGGTTTCTCATGTGACTAGAAATAGTGTTAGTATCTTACAGATATCTGATAGACTTTGTGGTGTTCAACATTGCATCACACATATGCCGATTAGAGCGAGTAAACAGAAAAATTGATTGTCTTTTTTAAAGGAATGAAGATTGCATATGTAGTTTATGCATCGGATACATGAACCTTTGATGTATGGCATTGTCTGATGGGTCATCTCTCGTGTAAAGCTATGATGATTTCGAAGCTTTCTGATTATAGTATTAAGAGTAATTTTGATTCGCTAGCATGTGATGTTTGTATTTGTGATAAATAGACAAGAGAAAATTTTCCTTTGAGTGGAAGTAAACGAGTATGACTTTTGAATTAGTGCATTGCGGTTTATGGGGAATTTACTGTATCGAAACTCGTTGTGGTTCACGATTCTTTCTCACTGTACTTGATGATTATAATTGCGATCTCTGAATTTATTTATTAACATCAAATAATCAGCTCCAACAACATTAAATAATTTCATTGCATTGGTTAAAAGACAATGCGATTGTCAAGTTAAGTCAATACATAGTGACAATGACTCGGAGTTTCTTTGTCTACGAGAAATCTTTCAGAAAAAATGAACTTTTCATGAGACATCATGCGTTGGAATTCTAAAATAGAACTGATGTAGATAGATATTTAGAATATTTCCAAATATCTTGATTATTTTATTATTATTTATTTTAGTACTTATCCTAATTAGTTGAAATTATATTTAAGGATTTTAATGATTTTTAGAGTAATTGGTTTTCCTATAAATAGACTCTTCAACCATATAGTTGTACTCAAATGATTGATTAATGAAAAAGAATTTTCCGAGCGAGGTTTTGATAAACCACCGAGAAGAGTATTTTCAACCATTGTTTTCGATAGATGTGTGGTTCTCAACGAATTGAAGAAGATATTGATTCTTAGGTATTCTCAAACTAAATAAGAATTCATGTATCTACCTAGCTTCCGCTATATCAAAAATGGAAGAGTCGAACGCCAGAATCGTCATATACTTAACGTTGTGCACGCTATTCGATTCAAGATCAACTTGCCTGTTAAATTTTAGGACTATTATGTCCTCATGTCTAGCTACTTGATTAACAGAACACTGACCGATGTGTTGTGAGGAGAAACACCTTTTAATATGCTTTACCATTTCCCTCAACCGCTCAATCATCTTCAAGTGTTCAGTTGTTTGTGCTATGTCCATAACCAAAAATACAATGGCTAAAAGTTCACAAGCAGAAGCAATCACTTGGTTTTTATTGCATATCCTTATGAAAAAATATGGCGTACATATAATCTAGTTATTGGTCTTGTCTTTCTCTCATGTGATGTTATTTTTTCAGAATGGGAGTTTCCTTTTGCTTATATGTCATTGTCATCATCTTCTTCACCATCAACATCGTTCTTGCGTGTTATAGATGGCAGTGTCATAGCTGATTTTGACTCTCTAATCTCATCTCAGATTGTTGATATGCAAGCAGCATTCCATCCTCCGATCTCAGCTTCACATTTTGATATTTCTTCATCTCCAAAAAATGCTTCTCTTGTGAGCTTTATGTCTTCACCATGTTCTGCACCAGAGACCTCTCAGCAATCTGATTATGCTTCGTTTTCTCTCCTACATGAATATGCAAAAGAATTTGTTGCACTAACGCCTCGTGCAGCATAACCGAATACGATTTATGATTTTGATAAAGATGAGCCTGAAACTCATCTTATCTCTCTCACACCGGAAGTCACTACTAAACTAGAACCTGAAGCACTCGGATGTGGTACGCAACCACCGACAAGACTTGCATACTATGTTAATATGTTGCTTCATGATCCACATCCGAAAGAAAATCCATATTTGATTGGCATTTATCTTCTTCTGAAAAATCTTCAGAAGGATACCAAGTCCTCTTATACGCCATTACTTTCGCAGATGAACCATTACATTATAAGGATGCGACTGAAGATGAAAATTGGCGATTTGTGGTCAAAGACGAGATTGATGCATTGGAAGATAGTGGTACCTGGACGGTTGCAGATTTGTTACAAGGAAAGAAAGCTATTAGCTATTGAGAAAGTAGACTATGAAGAAACGTTGCTCTGGTTGCCAAAATGATCACAATTTGAGCATTCTCAACATGTTATTGCGAATGACTGGGAAGTTTATCAGATGAACGTTCATAATGTAATCCTTCACAAGAATTTGAAAGAGGAAGTGTTTATGCAACTTCCACCAGGTTTTCGAACGTGTGATAAAAATAAAGTCTGTCGCTTGCATAAGTCACTCTACAGTCTTAAGTAAGCTCTTCGATGTTGGTTCGCTAAACTCGACACTCTTTAAAAATGTATGGTTTTCAACATAATGAGTCTGACTACTCTCTCTTCACTTTCGACAACAACACGAACACACTTCACGTGTTGTTTATGTTGATGACTTCTTTATCTCTGGTAATTATACCCTTATCATCAAAGAGTTCAAAGCATATATGAGTTCTTTCTTTCACATGAAGGATCTTGGTGTTCTTCGATATTTTTGTGGACTTGAGGTAGCACATAATCCTGCTGAAATGTACTTGTGCCAACGAAAATATGCACTTGGTATTATTTCATAAATTGATTGCTCGGTGTCAAGCCTACATATATTTTCCGCTCGAACAGAACCATCACTTACAACTCGCGAAGGACGACCTTCTTCATGATCCGACGCCATATCAATGGTTGATAGATCGAATTATCTATCTTGGTAACACGAGACTCTACCCGATTGTCTTATGTCATTCCTCTAAAATTTTTTCAATTCATGAGTGAACCAAAACAACCTCATTGGAAAACTACTCTCTGGGTTGTGAGTCCAGCCTAAAGCATGTTACTACGAAGTAATACGAGCTTAACTTGATTGTTTTGTGTGATTTGAATTGGATAGTTTGTCCTTTGGCACGTCGTTTTTTTACTGGATGGTTCATTCAACTTGGTGGATCTCCACTTATGTGAAAAAAATATAAGAATAATATGTTTTAAGTTCCTTAGCTGAAACCAAGAGTGCAAATGATTGTAACAAAGAAAAATAAATTGAATATGATAAAAAAATTGGTGGTATAAAAAATTGAGAGGAATTGAAGTCAACTTATTCCTCTACTATTTAAGAGAAGAATTACTTTTAAAGAAATTAAACATTTTCTCTTTACTTACGTCAGTGTGAAAGTAATTTATTTTCTCTATAAAATATAACAAACAGTAAAATTCTAGAGAAATATAAAATAAATCACTTTTTTAAGAAAAAAATTCTTCTGAAATAGTAATCATTTGCATCTCAAGTACATGGCTATGGGAGATACTCTCCCAGAGTATTGTCAACCTTCACACAAATTGTGTTTCTTTTTGTTAGCATATATGAACTTTTCTGATTTGAAAAAGAACAAGAAAAATTGAAGGGGGCAATTTTATATAGTAGCTTTTTATTTGAGTCATCACCTAATATATCCCTAAAAAAAATATTTAAACCTCTCATGTCCCTCTTAAACCTCTTATGTCCTCTTTATGTTAATGAAATATGATAAGACCAAAATGCCATTAACTTATTAAAAAAGAAAAGGATAAAAGAAAAAATAAAAAAGAAAACGAAAAAAAAAAAAATAAATATAAAAAACTAATGTGGGAGTTTTTTCTCTGTCGCCGTCGCGGAGAGCTGTTAATCACTCCGCCGCCGCCGCCGCCGACCACTTCGTCGCCATCACCGAGAGTCGTCGATCACTTCCTCGCCGTCGCCGAGAGCCGTCGACTACTCTGTCGTCGTCGTCGAACATTCCGTCGCATCTGAAATCATTCAATTTGAGTTCGTACGAAAAGAAAACTAGGTAGAACTAAGTAAAACTATGGATAATTTATTTGCTAAACAAAATTATTCAACAAGATCATTTGGTTGTAAACATGACTAATAAATGTAATTTGGATAACGTAGTAAGGTATGCCTAAACAATAAAATTAATTGTTAATCATAATTTCTAGTTAATCATAATTACAAAAATGCGTTTTCTCATATATTACCTTGTATTTTCAAGAACAATTTGTTAGTGAAGACCAACCTAGAAAGGAAAAGTCAAAGAAATCTTGTTTTCAAACATATTATTGTATAAAACAATCAATCTTACATGTTAAAACACCAAAACTAAAAGTAAAGCTACTAAAACAATTTTAAAAGATATGTAATACTAAATAAAATGTAAAACATCAAAAGTAGAACTATATGGAACTTTTGTAAAACTACTATCTTTTGTATAACTAAAGACAATTTTTTTGGCGGGAAAATGAATTTTTTTTTGCGCCAAAACAAAAAAAACACAATTTTTTTTATTTTTCCTTATCTTTTATACAAGTTTTTTTTTTGACACAAAAGATCATTCTATTACTCAAATTTGAGGTGGTGTGGCAAGCCACATCGGAATAGAACAACCCACAAAAGAGAAAATGTGCTGGTGATGTCTAGCCAAACGAGCTAACAAATCCGCTTTCGAAACAAAAGCGCGTGGGACATAAGAAACCTTGAAGACCTGGAAAGCATTCTTCATCCTCTCAAGCTCCGAAGCTCCATCGCAAAGTCCGGCCATTCCGTCGGATTTGAAAGCATGCGAATGACGTCCTCGTTGTCTGTCCCAAACTCCTGAATCTCAGAATGTGCTGGTACACTCTGCATCGCCCATAATAATGCCTCCAACTTTGAGTGTAGCGATGATATCCTCCTGACCTGGTTACACGACCCCATCCAAGTGCAGACACCATCCGACCCAACAAGAGACCACCCTAGTCCGCTGTGATTGTCCGTCGACTTCCAGGACCCATCCACCAAGCAAATATTCCGCAAACATACGCCCTGCGGCCGTGCATGATCAGGCTCCAACATAGATTGAGCGTCCTCCGTTGTAGCTGCAACCCATGCCCGCCACTCAGAAGTAGCTCGACTAATAATATCCGCCGCCTCCCATGTGATACCACGGAACAGTTGCTCATTACGAGCCTTCCAGATAAACCAGATAAGCCACGGATATGAGCCGTGTCCCTCCACGCTCGCCGCCTCCGAGTTCAAGAACAAATAGGCGAGGGAGCCATAAAGGCTCGAGATAGGAAAAATCCCTGGGACCCGCAATGCACTTTTTATACAAGTTTTTTCTCGAGATTATCTCTCTTTTATCATTCTCATCTACACATCATTTCTCTTAATTTCTTTCAGTTTCTCTCTCTCTCTCTCTCTCCATTTCTCTCTCCTCTCACTTCCATTTCCACGTCATGGATTCATACCTGGAGAAACCGATGAAGAAGGAGATAAAGAAGATGAAAGAACACATTAACATGATTGGATACATAGGAAGAACTATTAAGATGGTTGAAAAGTAGTACTGGTAAAACTATGTAAAACTAGTAAAACTAATAAAACTGGTAAAACTATGTAAAACTAGTAAAACTGGTAAAACTATGTGAAACTTGGTTTCAGATGATATAAGTATTTGTTTGTTAAAATTTGTATAGGTTTATGTGTTTGTTAAGACTTTTTCTCAAACCAACCCATCTCTACATTATTTTTGTTGTTGTAATGTTATACTTTATTGCAACAAACCTTTTTGACAAAGAATGATTCTATGCTAAACCTGATCTAATCTGTTTAGAAAATCCAATGAACCTAATTAACCAAATAATTAAAGAACAAATGAACTACGATGCAAAAGCACCTAGTCAAAGAACCATGAGGTCCTCATTACGTTGCTCCCAAATAGCCATAATCTTCGCTCGAATTCCTTTATCAACAAGCCGAACCACCTCGCTAGCTTGTTGTCGTGCCGCGCCATGTCGTGTCTTGTTACGGACCATCCAAAGATGATAGATCACACTCTGAAAAGCAAGCCGAACTAGCAAACCAGTCTATGGCTCCAGAGTTGGCACAAATAGAAAATCAACAATCTCAGACCAAACACATGTGAAGTCGCGCCGAAACAAACCAAAGGCAATTCGGCACCAAATCCATTGCGAATAAGAGCACTCAAAAAACAAATGGTTCCTGCTCTCATGAGGATGATTACAAAGCACACAAGCAGAAGAGATACTCACATTTCACTGCACCATTCGTGATGCCGTTGAAAGTCGATCTTTAAACGCAAGCCAAGTGATAAACGAATGCTTAGGAGTGCTGAAACAAAACCAAACATCGGGAGGCCATGCCAGCAAAGGCCGCGATTGTAGCAACTGTAGCCATTTTTACGAGAATTAAAAGTCTCTTTATAATCATCAGGCGCATGACGCCATTCATACACATCCGGACCTGCAGAAGGTAAGGGAACAACCACATTTCGCAGCGCCGAAACAACAAAGTTGAGCGCCTCAGTCCGTTTCCTTCTAAATCTCCACCGCGTCACGGATGCCTCAGCGACAGTGGCCTCCTTCGATATTTCCAAAGCACGAAACCCCTGAAATCCTGCAATGTCAATTAGTCGCCCAATCGGCAGCCAAGAATCATACCAAAAAGATACAGCCTACCCATTACCCACAACAACTCGCAAAAAACCTGAAGCAACATCTCTGAGTTTCAACAGCTTACGCCACAACCATGAACCATGAATCTCAGAAGCTGTCCAAAATGAGCCTTGCCGAATGAGATGAACTTTGATCCAATTAACCCTAAGAGAATCCTTAGATGATAAAAGCCGCCAGATTAACCGCAAACCAAAGATTTTATTCACTTCCACCAAAGATCGTATCCCCAACCCGCCCTCCTTTTTAGGACATCACACATCCTCCCACGAGACCTTCGCTTTCCGCGGATTCAATTCCGAGCCTGACCACAAAAAAGCAGAACAGAGACTATCTATTTCCCTCAAGCACCACCGAGGCAACCGGAAGGCCGAACACCAAAATTGTGTGATACTAGCAACCACCGACTGTAAAAGCTGCAACCGGCCAACAAATGACAAAAAACGAACAGACCATGATTGAAACTTTCCCTTGATCTTATCAATTAGCAGAGCATAGTCTAAGGAGCTCCTACGCCGAGTGGTCAATGGTAGACCTAAATAACGAACCGGCAAGCTGTCTGATTCTAGGCCAAATCGCTGATGGAGCTCATGACGAGCCTCATCTGTCACACTAGCCATGTAGACACTCGACTTCTGCAAATTAATCTTTAGACCTGAAGCTTTTGCAAAGTCATCAAAAACAGCAATTATCGCGCCAACCGAATCCAAAGAGCCATCACAAAAAGCAATTAGATCATCCGCAAAGCACAAGTGCGTGATACTAGGCGTAAGACACATCGGGTTTCGCTGGAACAATCCATCATATGTCACCCTATCCAGCATGGACGAGAGGACGTTCATGGAAATAACAAACAAATATGGTGAAAGCGCACAACCCTGTCGCAAGCCTCTATTGCTTAGAAAATACCCTGCTAATTCTCCATTAAATTGAACCGAGAAAGAGGCCATGCTAATACAAGTGAGAATCCACTTAATGAACACATCCGAAAGCTCCATTGTTGTCAAGACATTCTCCAAAAAAAACCTATTGCACCGTGTCAAATGCCTTTGCAATATCTATCTTCATAGCACATCTCAGCGCTACATCCTCCTTATGATATTCCTTGACTAACTTCGTAGCCAACAATAGATTCTCCAGAAGAAGGCGATTCTGCACAAATGCAGACTGACTTGGCCGGATAAAGTCGGGCAAAACTCGCTTTAGTCTATTCGTGATGATCTTAGAAATGACCTTGTACAAAATGTTGCAGCAAGAGATTGGTCTATAATCTCGCATCTCCAATGTTCCACTCTTCTTTGGTATCAATGTTAAAATCGTAGAGTTCACCCCCCTCAGCAAATACCCATTAGCGAAAAACGATTGTACAACCACAATGAAATTAGCTCGTATTACAGGCCAAGCAGCATGATAAAATTCCCTTGTAAAACCATCCGGTCCCGGGGATTTATCTGATGGCATACTAAAGAGCACCAACCGGATCTCTTCCTGTAACACATGGGCTACTAAGCCATGCCGCAGCTCAACGGAGACTCGAAAAGGCAATAAAGATTTCAGACGTGCCACTGCCATAACCTCAAAGTCCTCTGGTTGCTCTTGCAAGAACCCTTGGAACCAACTAACCGCTTCCGCTTTAATCTCAGAAACCTTAACTGCCACTTCCCCATCAGCCTTATGGACCGCACGAATAGCATTCTGAGAAGATCTAGCACAAGCCATACAATGGAAATACTTAGTATTCTGGTCACCTAACCTCAACCATGTGATCTTCGACTTTTGCTTCATAAAACTCTCTTCCAACGCACTAACCCACTGCTATCGTTCAGTAACCTCCGCCTCTGCTTGTATAGTTTCGGCTGTAGGGTGCCTTAGAACCGCATCTTGACACGCACACAAAGCTTTAAAAGCCTCAAAGGATTTTTGAGCAAGATTACCAACTTGATTACGATTAAGATCGCGCAAAACATACTTCAAACCCTTCAGCTTACGCGAGAAATCATAAAGAGCTGATCTCGATATGTGGACAGGCAAAGTAGAATCCCAATACTCCCGCACAGCCGGTAGAAATCCATCTAGAGAAACCAGAAAGTTGTGAAATTTGACAGGCCGCCGACCATCAGCTTCCTGCACATCAAGAGAAATGACACCACGAGCATGATCAAAGATCCCTCCTACTTCAAACAAAGCAAAGGAAGAAGGGAACTGTTGCAGCCACTCATCATTCACCATAACCCGATCCAGCTTTTTACTAATGGGGTTCGCGCCTTGATGGTTAGACCAAGTCAAGTGAACACCATGGTATGATAGATCAAATAAACCAGCACCAGCCATCGTTGCCTGAAATTCACGCATACTTGCCGCTTCTGACGAGACTCCCGAGTGCTCAGAAGTGTGCAGTGTCTCATTAAAATCTCCTAGGATCATCCAAGCCTTATTATGAAAAAGAGCTGATTGTGAATGAGACATCAAATCCTCCCATAGAACCCGCCTATCGACCACAGAACCCATCTCTACATTATTGAGCAAAAGCTTTAAATTCCATCTACTAATATCATGTTATATCAGTATTATTTACAAAAGAAGATATTTTGTTGCATGATTCAAATGATCCAAATTGAGATTAATGTGTCGATCACGGTTCAGTTGTTACTTCCCTCGTCATCATCTCTTTCTTCTTCATTCGTCCCGAATTTCTTAACAACTCCGAATTCTCTCTCTTTATACATCTTCGCTCAAACGACTTGAATTCGCGCATTATTCTCATTGATCATTCTGAGACATATTAATTTTTTTTCTTTGTCCATATCATCTTAGGTAGTATCTTTCTTACTAATAAAATTGGTAAAACTATTTAAAACTAGTAAAACTACTAATTTTCTTGTTACCGTCGAGTCACATCTCATCTATTATGTGAATTTGAATGAAAAACTGTAAAATTGAGATTCTAATGAAAAACCACATTTAAAAATAAAAATTATGAGTGAAAAAATAAAAAATAAAATATATAAGAATCTGATTTTGGCAAGAAGAAAGAGAGAAGGTTTGGAAAAGAAGAATGAGGAGAAATCTTCTCATATATCCCTATCTTTAATTCTTTAATCCCAAATGTCCCTATTATAAATTTATTTTTGTTTTCATTTATTTTTGTTTAAAAATTAACACATTTACATATCTACTCTTATCTCTCATTCTTCTTTTCCAAACCTTTTCTCTTTCTCTCTCTTTCTTCTTGCCAAAATCAGATTCTTATATATTTTATTTTTTTATTTTTCACTCATAATTTTTATTTTTAAATATAGTTTTTCATTAGAATCTCAACTTATTCGTCTACTATTTAAGAGAGAAATTATTTTTGAAGAAATTAAGCATTTTCTCTTTACTTACGTAGAATAATTTATTTTCTCTACAAAATATAGCAAACAGTAAAATTCTAGAGGAAAATAAAATAAATCACAATTTTTTTTCTATTTTTTCATCTAAAATGGCAATCATTTGCATCTCAAGTACATGGCTATGACAGATACTCTCCGAGAGTATTGTCAACCTTCACACAAATTGTGTTTCTTTTCGTTAGCAACTTTTCCGATTTGGAAAAGAACAAGAAAAATTGAAGGGGACAATTTTATATAGTAGTTTTTTATTTTACCTCCAATAGTTTAGTTGGCTACGTGCCCATACATGTGACGTGGATATCGTAAGACCTACCAATGAACAAGATTTGATCGTCCTTTGACTTTCATGAATATCCGATACTCTCACACATTATTTTATTTTATTTTTTTTTGTTAAAGGCACATTATTTTATTCATTAATAAAAATATACTCGTATACCGTAAAGTCATACTTGGAGAAAAACTCATCTCCCAAAAATCTCCAAAAAGTTCGTATGAATTTTCATGGGATATTAAAATCGGAATCACTTGTATATTCTATTAATTAATCTTAAGTACGTATTATTTTGTCGTCAAACAGCTGGAATGCATGGATGAAACTATATCTTAATTAGTATATGGGAAGATTCGTCGACTCACATTTGATCTATTATAGTATTTCCTTATCAAACATTTTCTCTATTTTTATGAATATCTTATTTTTACTTAGTTTTATAATGACAAGAGCACATAGTTTAGCAATTTTTTATTATTTATAATGACAAGAGTACAAAGTTTCGCAAATTTTCATTATTCAATTAAGGATAAGCTAGTCATAGCTCTTAGAATAGCTAGGAGAGGGATTAATTACAAAAATATGTAATTTGATTTTTTTTTCTTGGTCAAAGTTAAATAGATTTTATAACACAGAGGTTTAATATTTTTAAAGCGAGTGTAGCCGTTAACTAATCTAGTTCGTAAATTTCTTTAATAAATTTAATGTGTGACACTATATTCGATTGGCTAAGTGGAGATTAGAATGTTTTCAAAAAGGATCGAATCCATAATAGATGAGTTTACACATTTTCTCAAACATGTTCACCACTCAGCCACCATCACCTGGTTAGTCAAAACTAAATAGTTTTTTTAAAAATTGTCCAATCATTTATATTTTTGCTATATGTAACAGAATTTTTTGTGGTTCCAAAATTATCATTAGTTTGTAAATGTTTAAATACTACTCCCGCCGTTTTAATTTAATTATTATTTTAGAAAAAAATTTGTTTCAAAAAAAAGAAGTAATACTTTCATTTTTTTATGAAAAAGTTTGATGTTGTGACCAAAAAAAAAAAGTTTGATGTTAATTAGTTGGAATTTGTAACCTTTGTACTTTACATTTTTTTTTATTGGTTGAATTAGCTTGTTGTTTAATAAAAAGAAAAGAAAAACTAAACAAGATTTAGTAAATTTTTAATATATATGCAACAACTTTAAAGATCATTTATTTTGAAACATAAGAAATATAGATGAAAGATATTAAAAGTTTAATAAGAGTTACTATTATGGTGTATATTAGAGCATTTCTAAATCCGCTTTAAATTTTGGATCTAAAATGGAACAAAAGTATGATTATTCTATATATAAAGTTTAAAAATGGATTTACTCCATCTTAAATATTTTTTTTATTGATTATTCTATTTTAGAGTAATACGTTAGAGTAAATTTTATTAACTTTATTTAAAAAATTGAATAATACATTAGAAATGCATCTACATCTATAATATTAAAATAAAGGTACTCTAAAAAATAATATTTAATTCATGTGTGTTGAACCGACTTTTGGTTCTTTTTGACTTTTTAATCCCTAAATAATTTATAAATTCTGTTTTGTGATGTTCTCAGTTTTGATTTTACTTAAGTCGAGGTCAGAGTTTAACACTGAAGATTTCTTCCTTGGAATTTATCAGGTTTTCGGTCTGTGAGCCGAATAGATTGAGGATCCAATGTAGACCGAGGAGTTTTGAAGATTTTATTGATCTGAAATTATTACAAGTGTTTATCTCTCTAGACTTGTATTAGTCGGTCTTTTTTCTCCGTTTTTCTGTCCTCCTACTTAATGAACTTATCGACCTATTTATAGGAGTTTAAGATCTACAGTAATTTTGATTTAATTATGATTGTAGACCGAGGTGGAATCCATGTGTCGTCTTCGAATTTCTTCCTGTCTTCTTTTTTCATGCATCGGTTGCGGTGGACGCCGAGGCCTCTGCATTTACTCCACGTGTCTTCCTTGTGGCGTCTCAGACCGAGGAAGTGCGCCACATTAAATGCGTAATCGAATCTCCTTCTGACTCTAGCATTAAATGATGTCGGCCATGACCTCGACCGAAGATTGGGCCGAGGTCATGGGCCTTACACTTAACGAAAATTCTCTCTAAACCTGATGGGCCTTTGATTTTGCTTTGGGCCCAATTATCTTTTTTCCTGGGCTTGGTATTATAATTCCAAGCCCGGGCCCAACAGTTGTCCCCCCTCCGGACCAGTGCACGTGTCTTCGCGTGACTGGTTCATTTTTAATACAAAAAGATAGTTGGGGCCCACGCGCCGAGCTCTACGCGAGTGGATGACCTCTATAGGCTAGTCCTAGGTTCCTTTTAGCAAACGGACCTTTCGGTTTCCTCCTCGTTTCCTTTATATTCTTCTCTTCTCAGTCTTTTCTTCAATTTTTCTCCATCCGCAAAGGTAGACTTTCTCTCTCTCTAACTTCTCTCTAAGTGTTGATTTTTATCTTTGAGTTTTATTCGCTTTCAAATATGTCGGTTGTTTCTATTTCTTCTCGGTCTTCTTCTTCTGGCCCCTCTAACATAGAAGGTTCTGAAGAAAGGATTTCTTCGAATAATAGTTCCTCGGTTTCAATGACCAAGGACGAGACTTTTGATAGAAAATATAGATTAGTTAAGGCACAATTGGAGATGATGGGTGATGAAACGGTCGGCAATATTCCCGACGAAGAGAAAGATGACGCAGAATCTGAAGCTCCTCCGAGCTCGGCTGCGAAGGCAGTGGATTCTTTTGGTCGTGTTATTCCTGCCGACCCGAATTATACGTACCTTGAGGCCTGGGTCGGTACTTGGCAGCAGATGAAGAAGTCGGTGGAGGAGGCTGAGGTCGGCAAACCAGAGAAGAAGACTAGGCCTCCTCGACTTATAGGAAAGACTTTGTCCACCGAGGAGACTCTTAGCTCTACCTTCCCCTGACGACATGAGGTTCCTAGTTTCGTTGTCAGGGTTCCTGAGGAACATGAGCGTCCCTGGAATTGCCCTGAGGACTCGGTTTTTCTTTACGAATCCTACTTCAAATTTGGTGGGCTCTGGACCCCACTCCCAAAACTTTTTACCCACTTTTTTCGGGTTAGATGCATCGCTCCGAGCCAGCTGACTGTTGCTGCGGTTCGCAATATGGTCAGCATATTTGTGATGGGGTTTGAGCTCGGTATCCAAGTCGATCGGAAGCTTTTCGAGGAGTTTGTCCGCATCGGGAGGAACTCCACTCTTGTTGGCACTTTCTACGCTAACTTCAAAAAGAAAGTGATTACCGAGGAGACCTCCAAAACGCAAAACTGGCACACTCATTACTTTTACATGAGAGTAAATGAGACCTCGGTTGTTGATTGGGAGATGCGAATCCGATCTCTCTGGAACCAAAACCCTGGTAGCCGTTCTTGGAGTAATTTCTTTGCAATGAACAATTTCCTGATTGCTAACTGTTTCATTTGTTGTTTTTGTTTTTTTTTTAGTTAAAATCTTCTCTACCCGAGCTCGTCCTCTTGGTTTTGCTGATCATATTGAGAGGATCCAGAAGCTCGGCATTCAGAAGTGGCCCGAGATTCATACCAAGAGGCTTGCGCTAGCTCTTAACCGACTTTCTGACGGTAGCTCCCAATTCTTGACTTTCCCGATCCTTTCTTTCAGAATCTCTTTTACTTAATATTTTTTTTTTGTTATCAGATTTTCCTGATCTTCCAAGAGCACGAATGGGCAAAGTATCAACCGTGCTCCCGAAGGTTCCTCGGAAGTCGAGGAAGAAGGGGGAGACTTCAGAGAAGACTCCCGAGATAATTACCGACCTGACCATAGGTCAGGTTTCAAAACCAGCCATGGGTGAAAAGCAAGCCCACACGGCCAAGTCCTCGGCTATCGAGGCCGAGAAGACTGCTTCCAAAGGGGCTTCGGTTCCTGAAGTTCCAATCACTGTAGTAGACCCTCTCTCAATCATCCCAACCGAGGAGTCTACTCAGCAAGCTGCCAGGGAGAAACAAGGCGAGGTTGCCTAGACCGAAGAGCAGCTGGCTCTGGTAGGAACTGGCCCATCGGCTGTAGGCGAAGATGGGCATCCTCCCGAAGAGGAAACAATGGCTCTACGCCAGAAGAAACGTGCCGCCATCCGAGCTCCCGGAGATGGTAGCAAAGAGAAGAAAAAGAAGAAGGTCCAGGCTTCTTCGGACCCCAAGAAGCAAACTCCTCTTCCGAACAGGTCTCCAACCAGTTCAAAGGGTCGGGTCACGGAAGACCCTTCAGAGTGTGCTGCCCTTTTTAGGCAGATTCACACTTTGGATTTTCTTCTTACTCCGGTGGACGACCTTCACTTCCCAGGTCTTTACAAGGAGATGTCAAAGTCCTTTACCGAGGTTGGCTACCTTTTCCTTATCCTTCTGCGTAGTTTGTTTTTCTTCTTTGTTTTTTTTTTTGCTAACTTCACGCCTCTATAATTAGGTCGGGGATCAGGCCAACAGAGTTATCGAAGCCTACGATACTCTGGTCAAGCGACTGAAGGCGAAGATTCGAGCTTCTAATGAGAAGACCGAGGAGCTTGTCGAGAAGGCTGTAGAAGCCGAGAGGGAGAAATCCCTAAAGTGTCAGGAGGAAGTTGTCGAGGCTAAGCGGCAGTTGTTTGAAGCTCGGAAGAGTCGGGCCGAGGAGAAGAAGGAGTTCGAAAGGACTCAGAAAGCTTGGGCCTAGGAGAGAGAAGACCTGAGAAATAGGCTGGCCGGGGAGCAGGAGAGGCTCCAGAAGAGCCGGGACCGAGAAGTCGCTAATGAACGCAAGAAGGTTCTTGCCGTTCTTTCTGCTCGGTATGAAGCCTCTCTTCTGAAGGCCAAGCATTTCAGGGACGGGGCCAAGGCTGCCGAAGATCAGAGACTTCTTATGGCCAAATTTGAGGGCGAGGTTGACTTGATGGAGTACTTGAAGTCGGAGTACTCCATTGACCCTCCTGCCGACTACCTAGCTGAAGTTTCTGAAAACTTGGCGAATCAAAAGGAAAAAGTCGGAAAGATGGAGATAGTGGATCTTTCTGATGAAGACCTCAAGATTCACAGGCTTTCGGAAGATGCTCTTCTTGGTCAATACGGAAGCAACCGAGGCTCTCTCTCCCCCGCTGAAACTGCAGAATTGAGGTCGGCCGCCTCTAACGCCCGTGATGCCTAGGACTTAGGCATTTTCTATATTTTTTTTGTAAAGCTATTTATGCTGTGTTTCTTTTCCCTTTTTTTGAACCGGGGCTGTTTGTAGCTCGGTTTTGTTGAATATTATTATTAATAAACCGGTTTCCATCGTTTCTAGCCTTTGCTAAAATTCCAATAATGAAATTCTTAACAAAACAAAGGATAAAGTACAAGTTGAAAAACTTGGTTTTCATTTTGCGAGAACAGACTCGGCTTTAATGGAATCAATTGGGCCATTAAGACTTTAGATTTTCTTTGTAATTAAACCAGTGAATCTTCTTTAGTCCCTCGGATGATCAGTCCGTCTGCTTATGAGAAGCGAAGTATCGCGAGTATGAACTCAGCTTAAGGATGGATCTGCTGGGCCATCTTTTGAGTTTGATAATACCAAATTCAATTCAATCTCTCGGGAAGTGTACTTGAAAGGAAAGAGCTCGGCGTAGCATTTTAGCTTAGTCTTTTGAAAGTTCAAAAGATAAGTTTATATATATATATATATATATATATA
>OVAN01003615.1:0-28441 GCA_900406275.1 Anastatica hierochuntica
ATCATATTTCAGATTCATTCGGTTTTAAAAAATCGAATCGCATAATATTTACTTTTTGCTAAAAAAATAGCTTGAACTAAGTTAAAATGTAAGAATGTTTGTATTGTTTATTTTGATTTTTTTGTGATTTGAGTTAATACCAAATCAAACCGAACTATTTGGTATTTCGATATTCATTTAAATTTTTAGAACTGATCCGAATTCGAAATAACTCGAATCGACATGTGACAAATACTTATACAGGTCCTACACAAATTGAACTAATTTGATCGGAAAATCTGAATATCCAGCTCTACATTTGTATTACACATAATCGTACAAAAGACATTGGTATTATATTAACATGTTTTTTTGTTAAAAAAAATATTTCAAAATATTAAACATGTGCTATATATAATTTACAATACTATTAAAACCACTATAGATATTATATTTACCAAGAAAATTAAATAATTTCGCGCTTGGCGCGGATCAAAATCTAGTATTCCTATTAGTTCCGCAAAAATAGCTTAGGTTAAGTTTAGACTTTAGATAAACCTCCTGTTGCAAACTACATAAAAATAACTAAAATTTGATCATTAGTACGAGTCAACATGGTTACTGCAACTGTTTTTTGACATCATATAGTTAAAATATTTTTATAATTAATTGACGTTAACTTTCAAATTATAATAGTAAAAATAAAATAAAAATCACAAATTGTTGGCTTTAAAAAACTCTCGTTATAATAGAGAAAGTTAAGCTGTCAAGATTTTTAAAAGAGTACTAGAGTTCGATCCGCGCAATCGCTCGGGTTTTTGTAAATATTTTTATATATTATTAATTATGTTTATATTTTTCGAGTGCCGAGTTTAGAATTTTCGGTTATTTCGAGTTTCAGATTCGTGTTCAGGTTCAAAACTTTTAGAATTTTAAGTATATCGAATTCCAGGTACTCGATATACCGTGAAATAAACCCGTTAGAATATTTAAAAAAAATCAGATTACTAAACTTAATTTTTTATAGTTTATATAAATTATTTTTATAAATTTGTACAGCTTTTTCTAAATTTTATCATTTTATGACTTTTATGAATTTTTGTAACAAATTTTATTTATAAAATACTAATATTGTAATATAATTATTTTAAAATTATGGATTATTTTAAATTTGAAAACAAACTATGTTTAAATTTGGTGAAAATTTGATGATTTTAAATTGATGATTTGGTGAAAATTGATGATTTGACAAAAAAAAAATTGTGTTGGTTTATAATTTTGATAATGATTATGTGAAAAGAATCTTGGAATATTCTAATATGTTTTTTGGAATATGTAAATGAGTAATTAGAGCTATATTAATTTGTTATATACGTTTAATAAAATCTCTAAAATATCTTCACTTTAAAAAATCACACATGAAAAGGTCTATGTTTTCCCTTTTAATAAGATAGATTTATAGCATCCCCAAAAAGTTTTTTCATTTTGAGGTTTACAAAACTTCGGATTTGAAGTTTAGAGATATTTTTTCCAAAGGCAAGTCTTCAAACTTAAGTTCAAAAAATTTGTATTTTATATTATAACCTTTATATTTTTCATAGTTAATTTAAATTCATTAAAATTTTATAAATAACTAACACATATACAAAAAATTTATTAATAAAATATTACCCTAAAATTTTAGATAAAAATACATAATTAAATATTAAATAACAAAAAATATTACGTTATTCCATAAATTTATTTCTGTAATACTCTCATATATGATCTACTAGTGAATTTCGAAGTAAAAAATGACTCTCTTCATTTTTTATTTGGAGATTTTGGATAAATTTACCTGACTATTAGTGTTGTTGTAATATTGAAATTTATACAATAATTATGTATTCATGTAATTTTTAAAAATTTCTCTATTAAATTTCTCTTATGAAATATTGTTGTTGTCTAAGTCTAATTTAAAATTATTTTAAGTCTTATTTTAATTTTTTATTTATTTTATGTATAAAAGTTAAATTTATAAGAATATATTTGAACTATTATGAGCTATAAAATTTTTAAGGATTAAGTGGCAAACAAAAAAACTTTTAAGAATAAAAAATATAATGTGTAATTGTAGGGACTAAAATACAAATAAAAAAATATGAAACTTTTTTTTTGTCATCGTAGCCTAGTGGCAAATAGTTCCTCTCACAAGAGGCGGGTGCAGGGTTCGATCCCTGGTTAGGTGAGATGGATGCAGAGGTGGTGCAACCACTGGCCCACTTGCTCCTCTCAAAAATTTGAATTTTTTTTCAAAAGCGAAAAACTCCATATTCGAAAATTTAAAGACTTTTTTGGAGATAATTTTATAGTTACTAAAATGTCTATTTATTTTTGTGGATGATAAAGTGCGTGCTCTGTGTTTGAACTCCTTCCGTTTTAGATAGAAGTATATTTGTTTTTATACTGGAACCGCAATTTTTCCGAAACAAACCATGTTTCCTAAACTTAATGCTTTCAAGTCGTATTAACTTTTTAAATTCTTTAACAAAAATTTTTTTTAAATAAAATTTCATTAAAAACAAAAGAAAAACAAGAAGTGTAATACAAATTTGTTTTTAAAATGAACATTGTTTTAGGCAAACCTTTTTTCAAAAATATATTTTTATTTAAACACGAGAAAGAAAGAAACTACATAGTCTAACAAGCCATGTTTTATACTTCCTCTGTTATCTATTAAGTGTCGTTCTAGTGCTTTTTTTGTTCAAAATAAATGTCATTCATAAATTTCAATATAACTTTTACACTAAAATTTCTATTTAGACTTCAAATTAATACTAGTGTAATAATTTATGACAAGATTACTAATTAAAATTAGATTGTAGATAAATTTATGACAAGATTATTATAAAAAATTTAAATGTTTTTTTTAATTCCCGTGACACACTCTAAAATGTCGCTAAATAGATAATTGAGGAAGTAACTATTACAGTTAAGCTTTCTATTGGAAGCATAAGGGAAAAAAGAGTTTTACATGCATGATTTACACAAACATAACTTTTAACTAATGAGGTTAACAATGGTCAGGAATCAATGTTTGGTAGCCAAACTATCAGCAAACACAAAGATTAAGACATTTCATCGCATAATCTTTTACCTTACTACAAAAAAAATCTTTTACCTTACTACATTTTGGATCTATAATAATCTCTATTTCTTGACCTACTCTTTATTTACCAAAAAAGTCGTAAGCAAGTGCTATAGATTTAATTATTCGGCTAGACTCGTGTCACCGGTTCAAGTAAAATTGTGTTACTGGTTTTGTTCTAAATATTCAATTTTGTACATTCTATTGAAATAGTTTCCGATTAAAGAAACCCAGTTTCCAAAAAACGATGCGAAACTAAACGACGTCATTGTATGTTTACTGTGAATTGTGAATCTCCACCAACCTCCGTGGGTCCCATGCCACCCACTACACCAAGTCACCAACTCTTCCTCACGTTTTTAATCCTCTAATTAACTCTTAATAATACTTTTATATACGTTAATTGAATGATTGAACTTTAATAATCATATTTTTCGTAGGTATAAAATTTACAACTATTTTATTTAAGATAATTTTATAAATTACTAAAGAGATAATATTATCCATAAATTCATTCTTCAGATAATCCCTCGTTTCATGTTAACTTTTTAAAAAAATATTTTTTCAAGCTAAAAATACAAACACAACTAAAATGTGTTGATGAAAAAAGAAATATTCTTACATGCTGTTCTTTATACTTTCCAAAGAAAAAAAATTTAAAGGCACCTAGCTATTGAAAAAAAATACAAGGATGGCAATAATTTTCAAAGTTTTTTTATATATCAAATTATCATCACTATTTTTTCAAAACTATCTCTAAATTTTATTTCCAAAAATATAACAAACTAAAATTATTTAACCTTCAAAATTAAATCCAAAACCTTAGAGTATATTCTGAAAACTATATTCTTAATCCAAAATATTAAAGAAACCTAAAATTTTCAATTTTAGACATTTAAAAACTATTTTAATGCTTATGATATTTTTAAAATAAAAATTTTAATGATATTTTAGAAGATCTAGTGATAATATTTTCGAAAAACTTATTTTAATTCTGTTATAGTGAATTACTCTATATATACTCTTTTTTAATATAAACATCAATCATACTTCTTTCCCTATAATGATTTTATATATTAAGTATGAAGTCAGTTTGCAACAGATTAAAAGTTGGACTGGTTGATTGCTATGTTGACCTTAATGAACTATTTGATTAATAAAAAAAATTATTCATAAATTTATTATTTTTTTAAAACAAAAACGAAAATAATAAAAAACGAAATTAATAAAGAAAATATTGAAAAAATATTTATCTTAAAAAATCATGGTTATCCTTAATGAGTTATTTAATATATTTGATATATTTGATTTTTAATAAAAAAATAATATGTATATATATATAATTCTAAATATGATATAAGATAAATATATCTTAAAATAAAATAAATTAAAAAAATAAATTAACCTTACTCAATAAATCAATCATACTTTACATAAAATTTATTATATTTAAGTAATTATTAAGATATTGTATACTTTGATTAATTAAAAAAAACCGTACGAAGTTATGAACTAATAAAATGTCATATCTTCTACCTTTTAATAGCTATACAAAAAATAAATTGACAAAATAATGAATCGACATTTGTAGTCATGAATAAAATAATTTAAAATTTAATATTATAGTTTTTAGCGGGGTCAAATGTCAACATCTATAAAGTATTCAATTATATTGAATTTTATATTGATATCATTTTTTATGATATCATTTTTTAAACATCTAATTATATTGAAATAAATCGAAACTAAAGAGAGTTTAAGTTTAAACATCAAAACAAAGGAAAGCAAACCACACAAGCTCACTTTGGTCCAATATCATATAAGTTGAAAATTTTGAAAGTCGAAAATTTTTACATATCAAATCTAAAATTTACAAAATTTTAATGCCCGCATATTATACGGGCTAACTAATTGTATAATTGTATCTTCCACAATTTTAATGGAATGATATTATTGTAGGTATTAGCTTTTTTTTTTTTTGATAACTCGGGTGTGGCCCCACCGAGGTGGTCCAGACTAGTCGGTCGGGGTCCTAGGTCAAGTCCTGCAGGGGACACACAGTACATGGACACGTCTGGACCGTCGGTCTCGGAGCGCTGGGGGCGCATGTGAATTCTCCAGAGGTATCCAGAAACAACGTGAGGTAGTTCTCGCTGGGTGGAGATCGAACTCGCATGGTGTTAGCCACACGAACCCGTCCTTAACCAGTAGGCCACGATGTTCCAGACCTCTTTTGACACATACTTGGTTAATTTCTGCATATGCAAGAGAAATATAGTACTCAATTTTGTCTAAGTTTTTTATTTTGACGGTCGGTTCTTGTTTTTTCTGGTTGCACTACCTCTGCTACCAGAAAAAATAAATAAAGAGATTGCATATGAAAAAATCGGAATTATAAAATTATTAAGCCGAAAATATCGTCCACCAGATCTACAACACACCTCTACACAGAGCCCAACCATTGATTTATCATTTGTTTTGCTATAAATAAACTCACACAGCCTACTCTTCTTCCTCGCTCGCTCTCTCTCCTTCTCTTCTTTGTAGCCAACCCTTCTTTCTCCTCCTCCGTTAGGTACGTTTCCGAGTTTCTATGGCTTCCCCACGCCTCCCTTCCTCTTCCCTTTTTTAGCTTCCTCGCTTTTTCATTTCATTTTTTTCCATTTTGTTAGATTCGTCTCAATACACGTGTTTTTGATTCGGTTTCTCATCCATCTGTTTGTTCGTATTGTGTTTTGTTTACTGAGATCCACACGGTGAGTGAGTTCACTGAAACACAGATCTAGCCTTTTTCGAAGTGTTCGATTTGTAGATCTGGTTCTGGATCTGATTCGTAGATCGCCGGTCATCGTTGAATTGATTTGTTGTTCTGAGTTCGTATGCGATAGATCTGCTTTTAATATCATCTAAATGTTGCATGTGATTTTGATCTAAAAGTAGACTGATCTTGTTTATATCAAATCATATATACGACAAAAGCTGCTTAACTTTTTCACATTTTTTTAGTCATTTTTCACATCTTGGGAGTATGAAACATCGGCTTAAATCATTTACTATTAACTGAAAAGAAACGTTCTTTTTTTATAATTTGATTCTGATATGGTTTTCTGTTTATTGCAGTAAAAGAAAATCAAAATGGCGTCGCACATTGTTGGATATCCACGTATGGGTCCTAAGAGAGAGCTCAAGTTCGCACTGGAATCATTCTGGGATGGCAAGAGCAGTGCTGAGGATCTTCAGAAAGTGTCGGCTGATCTCAGGTCGGCCATCTGGAAACAGATGTCTGAGGCTGGGATTAAGTATATCCCAAGCAACACCTTTGCTTACTATGATCAGGTTCTTGACACCACCGCCATGCTAGGTGCTGTTCCACCCAGATACGGATATACCGGTGGTGAGATCGGGTTCGATATTTACTTCTCCATGGCCAGAGGAAACGCCTCTGTGCCCGCCATGGAAATGACTAAGTGGTTTGACACCAACTAGTGAGTATCTACCAACCCTTTGTGTTCCTTTCAGTGGCATTTTTTTTTTTTTGAGTTGCACACTAATGAAAATGTTACTTTATTGATGCAGCCACTACATTGTCCCCGAGTTGGGCCCTGAGGTCAACTTTTCTTACGCATCTCACAAGGCTGTCAATGAGTACAAGGAGGCTAAGGCGGTATGTACTCTTTCTCTGTCATGCATTTCGTAGGAAATGACTATCTCTGCTTGAAGATTATTTATTGAAAAGCATAGGGGCTTTGGAATATAGTGTTTGAGCTCAGATTCATTGAGTGGTGTTTCACAGAGGAGGCTGATTTGTTAAGAAATAAGAATATACTCACTTACACTAATCACAAACCACAGTTAGTTGATCTAAAAGCTGTTAAAAATTCAACTGACTCTGTCTTTTGTAAAGAGTATGCTTTATCTTCTGCCATTCAACGTTCTGATCTGATAATCTTGATGTTTATGCAGCTTGGTGTTGAGACCGTCCCTGTACTTGTTGGCCCTGTCTCTTACTTGCTGCTTTCTAAGGCTGCCAAGGGTGTGGAGAAGTCATTTGATCTTCTTTCTCTTCTCCCAAAAATTCTCCCCGTCTACAAGTAAGAAATCACACTGTTTTTTTCTTTTTATTTTACCATCCGTTTCTTTGATGTTTTGAATTCTCTGACACACTCCTGAAATGATGATTTTGTGTACAGGGAAGTGATTACCGAGCTTAAGGCAGCTGGTGCCACCTGGATTCAGCTTGACGAGCCTGTCCTTGTTATGGATCTTGAGGGTCACAAACTCCAGGCTTTCACTGGGGCATACGCTGAACTTGAATCAACTCTTTCTGGTTTGAATGTTCTTGTGGAGACCTACTTCGCTGATATTCCTGCTGAAGCATACAAGACCCTGACTTCGTTGAAGGGTGTTACTGCCTTTGGGCTTGATTTGGTTCGTGGCACAAAGACCCTTGATTTGGTCAAGGCAGGTTTCCCTGCGGGAAAGTACCTCTTTGCTGGAGTTGTTGATGGAAGAAACATCTGGGCCAATGACTTTGCTGCGTCTCTCAGCACTTTGCAGGAACTTGAGGGTGTTGTTGGAAAAGGTAATATTTTCTTCCAGAGTCATCTGTGTTTTAACCGACTATAATCGGGGACTACTAGAAGACTTATATTTGAAATTTTGATCTGTTATTTTCCTGCATTAATACAGAAAATCTTGTGGTCTCAACCTCCTGCTCTCTTCTCCACACCGCTGTCGATCTTATCAATGAGACTAAGCTTGATGATGAGATCAAGTCATGGATGGCGTTTGCTGCCCAGAAGGTCGTTGAAGTGAATGCCTTGGCCAAGGCTTTGGCTGGTCAGAAGGATGAGGTATTGGTTGCAGAAATTTTACCCTCATGCTTCCTTGTTAGATCCTTAAGTAATCTGCAATGCAATGTGAATAATTTGTTAACACTAGAACTCTAATATTGCTTCTCTTTCAGGCCCTTTTCTCTGCCAACGCTGCTGCTTTGGCTTCAAGGAGGTCTTCCCCAAGAGTCACCAACGAGGCTGTTCAGAAGGCTGTAAGTGTGACGTCAAACCTAAGCCATATTCACACTCAACGATGTCTTTTCTTTATCTTTTATTGATCGAGATGGTTTCTGATGCTTGTTTTTTCAGGCTGCTGCTTTGAAGGGCTCTGACCACCGTCGTGCAACTAATGTTAGTGCTAGGCTAGATGCTCAGCAGAAGAAGCTCAATCTCCCAATCCTGCCAACCACCACCATTGGGTCCTTCCCACAGACCGTAGAGCTTAGGAGAGTACGCAGAGAATACAAGGCGAAGAAGTTAGTCTCCTAAATTAAAATACCTTGTATTTTTGTGATCTGTGCAATGCTAACGGATTTTTTGTCAACTCTTTTAATAGGGTTTCTGAGGAGGATTACGTTAAGGCCATGAAGGAAGAGATCAAGAAAGTTGTTGACCTCCAAGAGGAACTTGACATTGATGTTCTTGTCCACGGAGAGCCAGAGGTGAGTTTTTCTTTGTACTTTTCTTTGTTATTGCCTGAACCCTTGAAGTGGAGGCTGAAACTAAAATTGTTCAAAGTTAATTTTTGGTACTCCTTGTTAACGTTCCTAACAAGACATGTTTCAACAATTTTGTAGAGAAACGACATGGTTGAGTACTTTGGGGAGCAGTTGTCTGGTTTTGCGTTCACTGCAAACGGATGGGTCCAATCTTATGGATCTCGTTGTGTGAAACCACCAGTTATCTACGGTGATGTGAGCCGACCCAAGGCAATGACTGTCTTCTGGTCCTCAATGGCTCAGAGCATGACCTCCCGCCCAATGAAGGGAATGCTTACCGGCCCTGTCACCATCCTCAACTGGTCCTTCGTCAGAAACGACCAGCCCAGGTACATATAGAAACTATAGAACAAAGACAGCTTCCAGAAAATAACAAAATCCACTAAAACATATGTTCCTGGAAATATTGTAGACACGAAACCTGTTACCAGATTGCTTTGGCCATCAAGGACGAAGTCGAGGATCTTGAGAAAGGTGGAATTGGTGTGATTCAGATTGATGAGGCTGCACTTAGAGAAGGATTGCCATTGAGGAAAGCCGAGCACGCTTTCTACTTGGACTGGGCTGTTCACTCTTTCAGAATCACCAATTGTGGCGTCCAAGACAGCACTCAGGTTTTGCTTCACATAAACAACATACCGAGTCTCTTGAAAGCGAAATGGTTTCTCAGTTGCTGTAACTTTTCTTCTTGTTGTATTTCTTTATCCAGATCCACACTCACATGTGCTACTCCCACTTCAATGACATCATACACTCCATCATCGACATGGACGCTGATGTGATCACCATCGAGAACTCCCGTTCCGACGAGAAGCTTCTCTCTGTGTTCCGTGAGGGAGTGAAGTACGGTGCCGGAATTGGTCCAGGTGTTTACGACATCCACTCTCCAAGAATACCATCTACCGAGGAAATTGCGGAGAGGGTGAACAAGATGCTTGCTGTTCTTGAGCAGAACATCCTTTGGGTTAACCCTGACTGCGGTCTCAAGACCCGTAAGTACGCTGAGGTTAAGCCAGCGTTGAAGAACATGGTTGATGCTGCCAAGCTCATCCGCTCCCAGCTCGCAAGTGCCAAATGAAAAAGAGAAAGCTTAATTTAAGAACAAGGAAAATGGTTTGTGTTTTTGTTTGGTTTTAATAAGTTTTTTTTTAAAAAGAAAGTATTTTAGACGGAAGTTAGAGTTGATGCAATATTTGCTTCCCTCTTTTTGAGAGAGGAATGATATGAGCATCCTGATTTGCTGCATTGTTTGTGTTGTCTCCTTTTATTTCTCCTATGTAATATCTTTTTGTAAGGTTTATTCAAAAGAATAAGAGTTATTTTGATCCATAACAAAAAAAAGAAGAGAAAATGACTATAACAACCTAGAAAAGTAAGGTGTTACACAAGTATCACATCTGAACCAACTTATACAAAAAAGTTAATAAAAGACTAACGAATAATTTAAAATTGTAAAAGTAATAAAAAATAAAGAAAAATAAAAATTAATGAACTTAATAAAAAGCGATAAAAAACAAAAAAAACATATTAAATAGTTGCACAAAAATATCTAATAAAATTAATAAAATTCAAGGAAATTATAATGGATAATCCATGCCAAACTATTGTTTAAGTTTTTACCCCTATTAAAAATAAACTTTTTCCCTCTCGTATGACAAAACAATTAGACTCCTCCCTTCTCACGTTTTCTTGCCTAATATTTTTCCTTTTTTTTCTTTTACTCTATCTTCATTCCAAGTCCTCTTTTTATTTTTCTTTTGTTTAAAAAAAGTTTCTTTGATATTTTGATTACACAAAACGTTATTGATTTTTTCCATGTATATCATAATTTGGAATTTTGAAATTGGATACTTATATATTTAAGAAAGTGAAAATTATTTTATTCTTTAATTAATAAAAAGTAGTCAATCCATTTTTATAGTAATACTATTTCAACATATGTTAATTTTTAATTGCAGATAAAATCAAACTTTTTAATTTTTCTGTACATATAACAAGCATATATGGTAATTATATATATGTAAATTTTAATTTTTTATTTACTTGTTGTTTGATATTGGTTGTTGTCTCGTTGAAATAGTACAACTATTAAATTAGAACTTCTATTATGTTGTTTTATGTTGTGAGAATAGCATTATTCAACGAACTTATCTATTTCAAAAAATTTAAATTATGTTTGTTTTAAAAAAAATCTAATTTTTTGTGTACAAATTATACAAGTATCAACTAGTAAATGCGGACGAAAAGTTTGGTAAGATGAGAAAAAGAAAAAAAGAAAGAAAATGACTACACTTTCAGGAGAGGTTGAATGGGAAAGCCTAGTGGCAAAATAATCATTTTTATCTAAATACAAAAAAACATGAGTCATATAGTTAAATAATGATGTGGTCTTGGTTATTGACTTAGTTAGCCCTAAAATTTATTAAAATAACTAAAAATGTTAAATTTTTAAAAATAAAATAATAGCAAAAACTATTAGAATATTTCATAAAATTAAAAAATAATAAAAATTGATATTTGTTTGAAAAAATAATAAAACGAAATTATAATTAATAAACAAATAAAATAGAAAAATTAATATAATCCTAAAAATTAATAAAATGAGTGAGATATTATAAAAACGTTAGTAAAATTTTAACAACATAATAAAAATAGAATAGGTTAGAAAAAGAAATTAAATAAAAGCAGTTAACAAAAATTTTAAAAATTTAAAATTTTTATAAAGATGTTTAATTTAATAGAAAAAAATGAAATTTAACAAAAATAAATATATACTAAAAATTCAAATTTAAGAAAAAAATTAATGAAAAAAAATTGAGTAGGTTAATTTATATTATATATATATATATAAATATGGGGAAAAATAAAAATACACTTCCTGAGTTACCTCTACACCCTAATTAAGTCGAACGTTATACGAACAAAGTGCTACTATGACCTTCAAACCAAAAAACAAAATTCGAAATGGAAAACTTTAATTTACATAACCCCTCTTTTAACGACCTTTTGCTATTACTATTTTGTCCTCAGAAACATTAATAAAATATTGATTTTTTTGCAAAAGTTAAATTTATTAAGAAAAAAAAAGAAAGTAAAAGTGACGTGGTTGTTAAGTGGGACCAAATTTAATTGGTTTAAAAGAATTAAAAAAGAAGTGGATTGAGGAGGAAAAAGAAAGTGATAATAGTTGGGAAAATTTAATTTCTCACTCTTCTCTTTCATCTTTCTCTTTCGGCTAACATTTACTCTCTTCTCTTTCTTCTTCCTCATCAAGCTCACATTCTCTCTCTCCCAAGATCAAGAATCTGGAATTTTATAGTTCTTGCTCATATTGGAAGAGTTCTTCTTGGTAGAGCTTTGTTTGGTCCGTTTTGTTTTCATATTATTCTTCTTTTACCATTTCTTTAGAGCTTTTATTACCTCTTCCTTAGTTATTTGATGTTAATCAACAACGTGAAGATTTTAGTTGAAGTTTTTGGTCAGATTTAGTGAAGCGTTGAATAACCAGACGTATATGTACTTATAAAACTTATTTTGTTAGTTTACACTGATTAGATAGACTAAATGGTAGCTGAAACGAGATAAAGTAATGTTCGTCATATGAAAAACTGGTAAAATTGGTACAATTGTTTACTAGTCCAACTGGTACAACTTATTCATAATATTTAAAAATTTTTTTATGGTTTTGCAGAGGAAGATGAATACTAATCGTGACACAATTATATATTTAGATTACGGAGGATAATATTCAGATGATGGAAACAATGTATGAGAGAATCGAAAAGAAAGTCATGTTTATAGTTTACTACATAAGGGATCTATGTAAGAGATCACTTATGTTTGGTTGGATGGTAGAATATGCAAGAATATTATGCTAGATGAAGCTACGACAAAGCTGAAGATCAGTTACTTTCCATTGAAAATGGATCCTATGAGGCAATCAGATATTTTTGATGATGAAGATGTTGTCGGATATTTAATGCAACTTAATAACGAGCAACATAGAAGTGTATTGCATGTTGAGCTCATTGAAAATGTATTGGTAAAAAAGAATTCGGAGCAACCTTTAAGAGTTGATCAAGAAAGTGGAACTAATGTTTGGAATCAGGAGCTTACGAGTGTTGGTAGAGGCAATAAAGCTACCATTCCACTTAACTCAGGTTGGGAACCATGGGAACGATATGAGCATGTGTACATTGTTCCTTATATTTCAAGTGGTGCAACTTATCCACTTGATGAAGATGGTCCACATGATGAAGATTATCCATGTGATGAAAATGATCCATGTGAATAAAATTATACTCGTGCAAAAGATTATACTCGTGATGAAGTTTCTTGTGTGGAGAACTCTGGTATGCGTGAAGTAGTTAAGTGGGAAGATGGTATGAATATGGTTTTGCGTCAAGAATTCGGAACCAATAAAGAAGTGGAAGGTTTAGTCGAAAGAGCTATACATTTGAATTATTTTGAGATTGATATAATCAAGTCGACAACTGCGTTGTACGTGGTGAAATGCAAAGGGAGTGAATGTAACTAGTATTTACGCTTTGCGAAGCTTAAATATTCTAATTGTTTCTCTGTTAAAACTTACAACAAGATGCATGCGTGCTCGAGGACAAGTACAAGTACAACCAAAGGTAAAAGAAAAGGCACACCGCGTTTGGTTGCATCTATTTGGATGAAGATTATTCAGGCCGATTTGTCACTCCGACTCCGAAAAGTCTCATAAGTATGGTTGAAGGACGACTTGATGTTAAAGTTTCATATACTACCGCATGGAGAGAGAAACAACAAGCTGCAAATGATGTGTGGGGTAGTATGGAGGCGGTGAATCCTAGATCAGTGACACAACTACAATTAGATGAAGAACAAAGGTTTAAGTTCCTATTCATTGCGTTAGG
Organism: Anastatica hierochuntica; assembly: GCA_900406275.1. Lineage (NCBI taxonomy): Eukaryota > Viridiplantae > Streptophyta > Magnoliopsida > Brassicales > Brassicaceae > Anastatica > Anastatica hierochuntica. The sequence goes on from OVAN01003615.1 coordinate 13,562, forward strand.
GGCTTGCATTGAAGGATTAAAGTTCATGAGAAAAGTAATCATTGGGGATGGGACTCACTTGAAGAGTTTACATGGTGGAGTGCTTATTAGTGCTTATTATTGCTTCGTGTCAGGATTCAGAACATCACCATTATCCTATTAATTTCAGTGTTGTGGACGGTGAGTAAGATGCTAGTTGGAGGTGGTTTCTGAATATGTTGAAAACAGTAATACCAGATGATCCTGAGAATGTGCTTGTTTTTGATGGGAACCAAAGCATCATCAAGACAATAGGGGAGGTCTATTCGAAGTCTCATCATGGATGTTGTGCATATCATTTGTCTCAAAACGTGAAATCACATGTTTCTGGAGCTAAGAAACACAATATAGTGAATAAATTCACAGAATGCGCACGGCCTATACAGAGCGTGAGTTCATAACACTCTATGATGCTTTTAGAAAGAAATATCCTAAAGACACAAAGTATTTGGATGAAAGTTTTGATGTGAGAAAATGGGCAAGATGCTATTTCTCGGGAGCAAGGTACAATATAAACACCACAAATACTGTTGAATCTATGAATGATGTTTTCAAGAAAAAGCAAGGAAGTACTCTTTAATGCCAATGCTCGATGAGATTATGGCAAAAATTGGTGAGTGGTTTAACAAGCATCGAAAGAGCTCCGTTGAATTACTTAGCACACAAAAACTTGTGCCTTATGTGGAAAAATAACTGCACACAAGCTGTCAGATTGCAAAATTTCTAACGGTGATTGAGATAAACAGTTTTATGCGTGAGTACAATGTGCTTGATCACGATGGCATGTGGTATTTGCTTAACTTGAGACAAAGAACTTGTAATTGTACGCACTTCGATATCGACAAGTATGCATGTGTGCATGTCGTAGCCGTCGTTATTGAATGCGTGAAATCGGAAGAGCTTCATGTATTTAAAGTGTGCTCTACATATTATTATATGTATTGTTTCTCAGAGACTTATTGTAGGACAATTTATCGAGTGCCCGATAGGTCTTTTTGGAATGTTCTCGAAGATATAAAAGGTCGAAGTCCCTTTCCTCCACCGTACGTCAAAAAGAAAGGGAGAATACAAGAGAGAAGGTTCCCATATGTTGAAGAAAGTCGAAGGAGGAATTGGTTCGGCTCTTAGATGGCATTGTTAGTTGTTGTTATTTGTTTCTATTTTTGTACTACTGGTATGGCTAAAAATGTGTTGTGTACTACAACGTTATAGGTCTCTGGACAAGTTTGATATTTTGGTTAAGTGTTTATGTTTTTGTACTACTAGTACCACTGGAAATAGGTTGTGTGCTGCTACGTTATAGGCCCTAGACTAGTACCACTGAAAACGTGTTGTGTATAACTACTTTATAATTTTTTAATTTTTTTTTGTAAATACATGATTATATCTTCAGCCATTTGAAATAATAAATAAACAAAGAATGTTACCCAAAATAATATTTGATGCTATGCATATATATTCATTTTTTTGTTAACTAGTCTCAACAACACTATATATCACACATCATATGTCTTATACTTATATGAATTACTTTGATAATGTTGGTCGTATTTGTATGAAAATGGACATACGACATGGTTTTGCACATATTTTTATGAAAATGAATATAAACCGTGTGATAAACACATAAAATCATAAGTACAACCACATAATTACAATTTACCATAAAGTATTACTAATTTTTTTTAAATCTGTCAAAATACAACTATGTAGACGTCTGTACAATTTGAAACTTGGGTACATTTATTTGTAAAATATGTTTGCGCCACCTGTAGAAGAAAATTATTTTTATTCAAATGATGGCGCATATCTTTTTTTGCCAATGTGTCTATTTTGTTTGCCCACATGTCTATTCCGTCTAACACATGTGTAAATTTGATTTTTTTCCCATATGTTAATATGTGTACTGTGAAACTTTTTTAACTTCTGATTAATTTTTTTAATTTTAAGATTTGTTTGAAAATTGAAACATTTAATATAATATTCGAAATTAGTCGTACCAAATATACTAGTTGTACACTATTCAATAGTACTAAAAACACTAGTTCTACAAATTAATCCTCATGATTTTTCCTAAGTTTCAGTTGGAAGTCACCAAAAACTACCAAAATTCAACCAAATCTAGACTAATGCACAAAATAAATATGAAAGCTTCACTTGAAACAATTACTCCTTCTTTTCCCTCTTCCTCACCTTTTCCTCCGTGTAAGGATTTCGTACATACTTCGAAGCTTTTGCTTTCCTCTTTTCCGCCCATGCTTTTTTCATCTCCTCCGCTTTACTCTTGGCTACCAGACTCCTCTTAGCCATTTGTTTGAACCGACGGTGACTCTTCGGCAATGGTTTCCCACAATTTTGTAAGAAATCACGCTCCGCAGTCGTATGCATGGTAATAAGCGTGTCAAACCGTGTCTATATTGCTACAGTCTTTTCATACGATGTTGTCCTCTCACTTGTAAGTTGTTCTGCCACAACCACCTGCATGGTCCTCTCCTTCTCTGCCATCTAATTTTCTGCCCTCTCCTTCTCAACCATCTCTTTTTCTTCCCTCTCCTTCTATATCAACTGGATCTTCAATACTTGCTGCAACTTGTAGTGCAAAACTGGCAAAGGTTTACTGACCTCATAAAAGTAAGCAAAAATTTGCATCAACAGTAAATGACCTCATACGTTTTTTAGTGTGTGTCTAATATTAATTATGGATATATATATTTTGCAGCAAGGGAATCGCCCAAGTTCCTCTGCTTGTGGAAGTGCTAATGTATTGGATGCATTGGCTTGGGACAGAGGGGATTAAGAGATGTGTTGAAGAATCAGGGATCGGTTTTATGATGTCACCAATGCATCATCTAGCTATGAAAATCGTTGGTCCTGTCTGGAAAACGCTTAAAATTAAAACTGTTTTCAACATATTGGGACATATGCTTAATCCAGCTAGCGTGTCTTATGCTGCTGTTGACGTATACCACAAAAACCTGGTACACTTACTTACCAAAAGAAGACATATACTTATCATTTTCTATTTTGGTTTGTAAGGTTCTTAAGATAGCGAAGGCACTGCAACGGTTTGGTATGAAAGAGCATTGGTGGTTCATTCATATGGCCAAGATGAAATGAGTCTGTTAGTATTGAGATCCATTGGGATATGACGTGTTCTTTGGGCTTTAGATTAGGTTAACCGTCTTTGTAATTACTTGTATATATACCTCCTTGTAACATAAGTTAAAGGCACAATCAATATACATACTTTTACCTTAAAACTCTCTTTTCTACATGGTATCAGAGCCTAACCTATCACAAGGTTATTAGCTAATCGATCCTGTTTGTTTTCTTTTCCCATCACCGCCTTTTGATCGATCATGTCTAATGACGGAGACAAAGGCAGTGCTATTGTTCAGAGAGGTGATAATTCCGCCATGACTACTCCTTACTCATTGTTTTCCTCCGACAATCCTGGTGCTTTGATCACATCAGTGGTGTTGACGGGAGAAAACTACAACGAGTGGGCCTCAGAGATGTTGAATGCTCTTCGTGCCAAAAAGAAGACCGGTTTTATTGATGGCTCGATTGTTAAACCACCGGTTGATGATGCTGAGTTTGATACTTGGGTTTCTGTTAATTCCATGGTGATTGGTTGGTTGGGAACATCTATCTCGTCTCATGTAAGATCAACTGTCGCGTTCATTGAGGATGCTCGCAGTCTATGGAACAATCTGAAAGAATGTTTTTGTGTGGGCAACAAGGTACGTGTTCATCACTTGCGCTCACAAATCGCCTCCTGCCGCCAAGAAGGACAACATGTGATGGAGTATTACGGCAGGCTGGCTGCTTTGTAGGATGAGCTTTATGCTTACAAACAGCTACCTGCATGTACATGTGGAGCAAGTACGATTTACGCAAAAGAAAGAGAAGAAGAGAAGGTACACCAATTCGTAATGGGACTTGATGAGTCGCGTTTCGAGAATGTGATTAACTCGATCATCAACACAGAACCGATCCCTGATTTGGCGCAAGCGTGTGCGAGGGTAGTTTGAGAAGAACAGAGACTTCAAGCATCTAAGACTCGTGAAACACAGATTGATGCTGTGGGATTTGCTACTCGTCGTGATCCGACACTTGACATGATGCAATTGAGTCTGCGAAAAGATGTGACCAGTGAATCACCCAACATGCATAATGGAGGAAGAAAAAGAGATCCCAATGGACTCCTCTGTTCTCATTGTGGAAAATCGGGCCACGAGAAATCTCACTGCTGGCAGTTGAATGGCTACCCGGAATGGGTAGCGGAACGTGCAGCTCGTGGTGGTGGTAGAGGAGCGAGCCGTGGTGGACATGGATCGGGAGTTGCGGTGTCTGGTCGTGGTTGCTATCAGGCTAATGTGGCGCATGCGACGACCAGCAATGCTTCTGTGTTCCCGAAGTTTACACCGGAGCAGTGGAAGGCCATAGGAGCGATGGCACAAGCAAATTCTGGTGGCGAAAATCCTGACAAACTCTCTGGTAAGCTTAACGGAGATGTAATCATCGACACCAGAGCGTCTCACCACATGACGGGAGATTTCTCGTTGTTGGTTGACGTGACAAACACGGTTCCATGCACGGTGGGGTTTGCAGATGGTAGTAAGACGATATCGACGTCTATGGGAACCTTGTCCCTCACTGATGCTATCTCTCTTTATAATGTTCTTTACGTGCCAGATTTAAATTGTTCTCTCATCTCTGTTTCCAAGCTTTTGAAACAAATGAAGAACTGTTTTGCGATGTTCACTGACACGTTGTGTGTGTTACAGGACCGTTTTTCGAGGACCCTGATTGGAGCCAGTGAAGAACGGGATGTTGTGTATAATATCTGACGGATGTGGCTTCTGTGCGAGCTAATAGAGTCGATGTGGTTTCGGATCATTCACTATGACATCAACGGTTGGGTCATCTGGCGAATTCAATAGTTTCAGCTTTACCTTTTACTAGTGTTACACAGTTAAATAATGTTGCTTGTGACGTTTGTCTGCGAGCTAAAGAGACAAGAGATTCTTTTTCCGAAAGTTCGAATAAAACTAAAGATTGCTTTGAATTAGTTCATGTTGATGTTTGGGGTCCTTACCGGGTTCCATCTTCTTCTGGTGCTTCTTATTTTTTTGACAATTGTGGATGATTTTTCACGTTCTGTTTGGATTCATCTTTTGCTTGCAAAGTCTGAAGTACGACAGGTTCTGCAAAATTTCTGTGTGTACTCCGAGAAACAGTTTGGTAAAGCGGTTAAAATGATTAGGAGCGACAATGGCACAGAGTTCATGTGTTTGACACCTTTCTTTCAGGAACACGACATTGTGCATCAGACGTCATGTGTTGCAACTCCACAACAAAATGGATGTGTGGAACTTAAGCACTGTCACATTTTGAATGTCGCACGCGCATTGTTATTTCAAGCGAACTTGCCGGTTAAATTTTGGGGAGAAGCGGTCTTAGCTACGGCACATGTCATTAACTTGACTCCAACATCCATTCTTAAGAATCGTTCACCGCATGAAGTACTTTTTGGGACACAACCTTCGTACGGTCATCTTCGGGTCTTTGGTTCTTCGTGCTATGTCCATCGTCAATCTCACGACAAAGACAAGTTTGGCGAAAGAAGTAGACATTGTATTTTTGTTGGTTACCCTTTCGGAAAGAAAGGATGGCGTGTGTACGATATTGAGGCGGAGGAATTTTTGGTTTCGCGGGATGTGTTTTTCCAGGAAGATGTGTTTCCGTACAAGACACAAGTCTCCTCCTCTGCTTCTGAACCTCATTTACTTGACATACACGCCAACGAGCCAGAGTTTGATGATGTCTTGATCACACCAGCAGCTGCTCAGGACAGGGGGAGCGTCGTTTCTACTCCGCTGCCATCATCTCTGATGACACAATCGCCGGTTGTCTCGCCAACAAACAACATACCAGCTCCTCTGCTTGCCGCTGACAACTCTGATGGTGTGGTTGCTTCTCCTAATAATGAGGTTCTTGAACTTGTCCGTGGGAAACGTACAAAGATTCCTGCAAAAAGATTAGAAGACTACCTTGTCTACAATGTTTCCTGCGTCAAAAATACACACTCCCTTCATCCCGACTTCTCCTCAGCGGCTCCGTTAACGGTTCCAGGTAACATTCCATACCTTCTTGAACATTACATCTCTGACTCTTTATTTTTCTCTGGCCATCAAGTATTCTTAGCTGCCATCATCGCGGGTAATGAGCCACGAGGATATAAAGAAGCTTTGAGAGACAAAGTCTGGTGCGATGCTACGACTACTGAGGTCGATGCTATGGAGGTTATACACACGTGGGATATCGTTGATTTACCTGAAGGGAAAGAAGCTCTTGGTAACCAATGGGTATTTAAAATCAAGTACAACACTAGTGGCACTATTGAGCGTCACAAAGCTCGTTTAGTTGTCCTTGGAAATGAGCAAGTCGAAGGGGAAGATTTCACTGAAATGTTTGCACCGGTTGCCAAAGTAACAACCATTCGAAGCTTGATGAAAATCGTAGCCGCTAAGAACTGGGAAGTTCACCAAATGGATGTTCAGAATGTTTTTCTTCATGGTGATCTTGAAGAAGAAGTATAAATGAAATTACCATTGGGATTTCGACATGCACATCCTAACAAAGTGCGCCGCTTGCGCAAATCTCTCTATGGCCTCAAGCAAGCTTCGCGGTGTTGGTTTGCAAAATTGACTTCGGCTTTGAAAGAGTTCGGTTTCGTTCAATCATACTCGAATTACTCTCTCTTCACTTATTCGTCTGATGGGATTGAAATTCGAGTTCTAATATATGTTGATGGCTTGTTGATATGTGGAAATAACTCGCAATCTTTGAAGAAGTTTCAGGAGTATTTAAGCGAGTGTTTCCGCATGAAGGATCTTGACAAACTCAAATATTTTCTTGGTCTTGAGGTAGCACGCAACGGAAAAGGCATTTTCATGTCTCAACGGAAGTACGCTCTAGACATTGTTACCGAGACCGGTCTGCTTGGTTTAAAACCTGAAACTTTTCCAATGGAACAAAACCATCATCTTGACTCCGATCAAAGATCTTTCCTGGCCGATCCTTTAGCATATAGACGGTTAGTTGGCCGTTTGATCTATCTTTTCATCACTCGTCCTGACTTGTCCTACTCGGTTCACATACTCTCACAGTTCATGAAAGCTCCACGCGAAGCACATTGGGAAGCGACACTCAGAGTGGTACGTTATCTCAAGGCTACTGCGGGTCAAGGGGTTCTATTTCGTGCGGACGTTGATCTTTCGCTCACAGTTTATTGTGATTCGGATTGGGCTTCTTGTCCGAACACTCGTCGTTCATTGAGCGCATACGTGACTTTTCTCGGTGATTCACCGATTTCTTGGAAGACTAAGAAACAGCAAACAGTCGCTCGATCCTCGGTCGAAGTAGAGTATAGATCCATGCGGTTGGCTCTTGATGAGATCATATGGCTTTGTCAACTTCTTTCGGACCTTGGATTTCCCCAACAAGATCCTGTTCGTCTCTTCTGCGATAGTCAAACAACAATACATATCGCTTTTAATCCGGTCTTCCATGAACACACTAAACATGTTGAGTCGGATTGTCATGCCGTTCGTGATGCAGTCCAAGATGGTCTCTTCTCTTTGGTTCATGTTCGTACGGACGATCAACTTGCTGACTTACTTACTAAAGCGCTTGGTCGTCAACAGTTTACTAGTTTAGTGTCCAAGTTGAGCCTTGTCAATCTACACACTCCAACTTGAGGGGGAGTATTGAGATCCATTGGGCTATGACGTGTTATTTGGACTTTAGATTAAATTAACCGTCTTTGTGATTACTTGTATATATACCTCCTTGTATCATAAGTTAAAGGCACGATCGATATACATACTTTTACCCTAAAACTCTCTTTTCTACCGTTAGGTAAGGCTCTCCCTTTCTAAAATCGATAACTTTCATTATCCAATGAGTCCTAAACATTACGGTTGAATGGAAATAGGAGGAGGGCTAGTTTATGATGTAACCCTAGAAAAGATGAAGAATTTTCTTTCGACCCATGTAAAGATTTCTCTTTCAACTTTCTAGGTTTTGACTCACTCTATAAATTGAAGATTGCAGATGCAACTTGGGAACTATTCGGAGCTTAGTAGAGTTTATTTCTTTTTGACAATGGACTTTGGTATTCCTCGTTGTACACCTGAGGATTTGCAGGGTGGAGGTCCAGACTACAACGCGAATGTGTTAAGACGTGTGCTTTCAGGGGAGAGTTGATCAATAGCTGATTCACTGGTATGTTTTATTTTTTGGATTCAACTATCTTATTTGGTGAACTTCTACAATTTCTTCATCAATTTTTATAAAAAAAAAACATTTGTGAAAACAAGCCCCTTCACCAATTCTAAACGCAGCAGCTAGCTCTTCTGGTTAGCAACCGAGTTCAAACTGTTAACGTTGAACAATACAATCAAATTCTCAAAGTAAACTTGGATTAATGTTCATGAAACACAATCCAAATCAATGAATCAAGAGTTATAGCTCAAGAACTCACTGAGATTTGTTGAATTACAGAAGAAAAACAAATGATACAATCACTTTCTCAATGAATCTACTGAATTCGAAAACAGAGTATTAAAACGCAACACAACAACTCGTAACAAACTTCTAACAAACTTCTTCTTCAACCTCTCCCGTCTTGACACGTGGCTACGAACGCTTCCACTCTCCTCTTGACACGTGTCACTCTGCGAAACTTCTTCTTATACTATAACAAATCTCCCCCCTTTTGAACAACCTTGACCTCAAGGTTGAAAAGAAGGAAACCTTTCCAACAATTCAGGAAGAAACTCCGATGTGGCCTCTGTTTCATCCTCATTAGACCATTGAACTAGGACTTGAGTGGCGGCCTTACCTTGGCGTTGAACCATTCTCCTCTCCAACAACTTGAAAGGTTCTTTGACTATTGCAGCAGGTAAGATCACAGGAAAATCCATAGATGTAGGAACATTGCCCACCACCAGTTTCAATTGCGAAACGTGGAAGACAAGATGTATACGAGTAGATGCAGGTAAGTCCAGCTTGTAAGCCACTTCTCCACATTTATCAATGACCTTATAAGGTCCATAATACTTAGGAGAAAGCTTCTGATTCCCTCTCAACACTAATGACCCCTGTCTATAAGGTTGTAGCTTCACAAAGACAAAATCACCAAGTTTGAACCTCCTATCTGTCCTGTGACCATCAGTTACCTGCTGCATACGATGTTGTGCTCTCATAAGATGGAACTTAAGCAAGAGAATCATATCTTCTCTTTCTTTCAATGATCTTGCTACCACAGCCACCTTAGATTCGCCAGCCAAGTAAGGGAGATGTAAAGGAGGTGGCTGACCATATACAGCCTCAAAAGGAGTGATCTGAGTATAAGTATGAAAGGTTGTATTATACCAAAACTCAGCAAGAGAAAGCCATTTACTCCAAAGGTGAAGTTTATCATTACACATACACCTAAGATAAGTCTCCAAACATCTGTTAACCACCTCTGTTTGGCCATCACTTTGTGGGTGATAAGGAGTGGAATAGTTCAAAGCAGTGCCTTGAAGTTGAAATAGTTCTCTCCAGAATTCACTGATAAACACCACATCCCTATCACTCACTATGGATCTGGGATATCCATGTAGTTTATAGACATTGTCTAAGAAGACTTGAGCCACAGAGAAAGCAGTATATGGATGAGATAAGGAAAGAAAATGAGCTGCCTTAGTTAACCTGTCCACTACCACCAATATGACTGACTTGCCAAAGGATATAGGCAATCCTTCAATGAAATCCATTGATATATCAGACCAAATAGAATCAGGAATTGGCAGAGGTTGTAATAGACCTGGATACGCAGCTGTATCATATTTACATCTCTGACAGATAGTGCACCTTCTGATATATTCTTGTATATCTTTAGCCATCCCTTTCCAATAGAATAAGGCTTTAATTCGTTGGTTTGTAGCATCTCTGCCTGAATGTCCTCCCACTGCAGAACTATGTAACCAATCCAGAATCATTTCTCTGATTTCAGTAACTGCTGGTACCACTATCTTACTCTTTCTTCTTAAGACCTCTTGATTCCAGCTGTAAAACCTCTTCCCATCAGGCTTCTGTTTCAACAGCTCTATGATATCTTTCACTCCATTATCCAACATATAAGCCGCTTGTATTTTTTTCATCAGATCACATTCCAACACTGTCATAGCCATATGTAACACTTCAGATCCTTTCACTCTAGACAGAGCGTCAGCTGCAATGTTTTCCTTCCCCTGTATATACTGTATTTCGTAATCAAGCTCCAAGAGTTTAGGTAGCCACTGTTGTTGAATTGGAGTATTTAGCCTTTGCTCCAACAGATACTTGAGGCTTCTTTGATCTGTCTTAATGATGAAATGTCCTTGAAGCAAATAATGCCTCCACTTTTGAACTGCAAATACCACAGCTAACAATTCTTTCTCATAGATAGACATATTCAATTGTTTACCTTTCAAGTGTCTGCTGATATAGGCTACTGGATGTCCTTCTTGCATCAAAACTGCTCCTATTCCTTGAGAACAAGCATCAGTTTCCACTATGAAGGGCTTGTCAAATCTTGGTAAAACAAACACTGGAGTTTGACAAAGTTCCTTCTTGAGATCAGAAAAAGACTCTGCAGCTTCGTCAGACCACACAAAAGATTCTTTCTTTGTTAAGTTTGTCAAAGGTCTTGCAATAGAACCAAAATTCTTCACAAATCGCCTATAGTATCCTGCCAATCCCAAGAACCCTCTCAATTGTTTGAGATTATTGGGAATAGGCCACTCAAGCACGGCTTTAATCTTGTTAGGATCTGTAGAAACCCCTTGAGCAGTGATAAAATGACCAAGATACTCCACTATTTTGGTAGCAAACTCACATTTGCTCTGCTTAGCAAACAAACTGTGCTCCCCCATCAATTCAAAAACCACTACTAGATGCTTCAAATGTGAGACCAAAGATTCACTGTATATTAAGATGTCATCAAAGAAGATGAGGACAAACTTCCTTAATACTTCCTTGAACACATCATTCATGAGACCCTGGAAAGTAGCTGGTGCATTAGTCAGGCCAAAAGGCATGACAACATACTCATAATGACCATTGTGAGTTTTAAAGCAGTCTTATGAATATCCTCAGGTTCCATTCTAACTTGATGGTAGCCAGCTCTCAGATCAATCTTGGAATATACTTGTGAACCCCCTAGTTCATCCATAAGATCTTCAATCAAGGGAATAGGAAATCTATCTTTTACTGTGGTTGCATTAAGGTCTCTAAAATCCACACAAAGTCTCCAACTTCCATCTTTCTTTTTGACCAAAACCACTGGAGATCCATAAGCACTAGAACTTATTTGAACTGTTCCTGCTTGTATCAATGTCTGTACTTGTTTCTCTATTTCATCCTTTTATTCTACAGAGTATCTGTAAGGCGTCATATTGATGGGATTAGATCCTTCTAGTAAGGGAATCTTATGATTGTGATCCTTCCTAAAAGGAGGTAATCCCTCAGGTTCTTTAAAAATATCAGCATATTTGAACAAAAGTTTCTTTAGCTCCCCTTCTAGGCTTTGATCTTGTTCTGAAGTATTTAATGACCACAAACTACTCTTCTTCTCCTCCTTAGCTTCCAAAACATAGATCATAGAAAATTGTACCTCTTCTTCTTATAGCTTATTCATCTTAGAAGCTTTCAATGCCCTTACAAATCCGGGTTGGATTCCATGTAGAACTACTTTTTTGTTGTTCACTTTAAATTTCATGAACATCTTCTTGAAATCACAAGTGATGGGTCCAAGAGTTTCAAGCCATTATATCCCCAGTACCATGTCACAATCTCCCAAAGGAATGATCATGAAGTCTGCTTGAAACACATTGTCATGAAAATTCTATCTGAAATTAGTTATCTTGCCTTTTACTCCAATCTTTCCACCATCTGCTACTGATGCTCTTGTAGATCCCATCTGATCTATTTTGCATCCCAATTTCTCAGCAGTTTGTATACTCATGAAATTATGAGTTGACCCTGAGTCTATCAGAATGAACATTACCTTCTTACCGTGAACTCCCTTGACTCTCAATGTATTATAATTGGAGAGTCCATTCAATGCATTCACAGATATCAAAGCAATATCTCCTCCATTGCCTGCAGTTTCTTCTTCTTTCTGCTGGTTTTCCCACTCTTATGTGTTTTCTACTTCCAAGGAAAATAGCTGAGTTTTTTTGTGTTTCAGATAATGTTCAGGAGTGAACTTTTCATCACAAAAGTAGCATAACCCATTGGCTCTTCTTTCACTCATCTCTTGTTGTGACAAGAACTTCTTAGGTGGTGTATTCAAGCTAATATTCTTGTCTGCAACAACCATTCTATTTTCTGTGCTTTTCGTATAAGGTCCAACACCTTTATTAACTCCATTGTACCCTCCTCTTTTTTGTGATGACCAATTGCTTATATTGGCTTTCTTTGGATGAGCCTTCTCATAAAGTTTGCCTAACATAAAGCATTGTCTCACTGTTTGAGGTCTGAACATTCTGATATGCATCTGTGTTTCATTCTTTAGACCTGCCAAGTATACACTCACCAAATACTCTTCAGAGAGGTTAACTCTAGTCCTTATGGCTTCAAATTTGAAATTATATTCTGCAATTCCTTCTGATTCTTGAAGCAATTTCAACTCTGCCATTGGATCATCCATAATTTCTTCAAACCTCTTTTTTAAAAGCACTTTATAGTTCCTCCAATCGTATAACAATCTCACACCATTTTCTGATTGCATCACAGACTGATGCCAAATAGATGCATCGTTATCAAAATGTATAGAAGCTATACCAACTTTCATTTATTCAGGGGTATTATCAATAAAGAAGAATTGTTCTGCTTTGAACAACCAGTCCTTGATCCTAGATCCATCAAATCTGGGAAAATCAATCTTAGCTAATCGAGTCATTCCCGCGTAATTAGAGAAATTACCGCGCATATTTTCACGATTAGCTCCCAGATCTAAAGTGTTGAACTCCGGTGTCGCCGACACTACCAGAGATGGTCGGTGTTGATTTCCTTCCAATGTCGAAGCTCCGTTAACATTTCCCCCTTGATTCTGAGCTGCTATCAACCGGAGATGCTCTAACATGTCGGCAATGTTTTTGTTTACCTCCGATTGTTGATCGGACATGGCTGTGATCAAATTTTGAGTTCTCTCATCCATCCGATCCAAGCGCGATCTCAGCGATTCTTCGACCTCTCTCACCGCCGTCTCCTTCAGCAAAGCTTGAGCTCTTGTTTCCGCCATTTCCGAGGATGACGAAGCTCTGATACCTTTGTTAACGTTGAACAATACAATCAAATTCTCAAAGTAAACTTGGATTAATGTTCATGAAACACAATCCAAATCAATGAATCAAGAGTTATAGCTCAAAAACTCACTGAGATTTGTTGAATTACAGAAGAAAAACAAATGATACAATCACTTTCTCAATGAATCTACCGAATTCGAAAACAGAGTATTAAAACGCAACACAACAACTCGTAACAAACTTCTAACAAACTTCTTCTTTAACCTCTCCCGTCTTGACACGTGGCTACGAACGCTTCCACTCTCCTCTTGACACGTGTCACTTTGCAAAACTTCTTCTTATACTATAACACAAACGCTAGCTGAAGAAGTAACCTTGGCCCGTGAAGTACAATCGTCTGGGGAAGCTATCAGAACACTTGATTCATGGATTAACATCTCTAATTTAGCTCAGAAATCTCAGTGACCAAAGAGACTTATGCATTCTTTCTCCGATATTGTACATTACGAATCTCCTTTGCGGTTGTAAAGGAAGATCAAGGCTACATGATACGTTTCTAGAAGAGTAGAGAAGCCAATGGTTTTGCTTAAAGCTTAGTGGGCAGCAAATGTGGGCTTGGAGAAGAAAGAAGAAAAGCCTTTTACGGGTTCTCATGTCGTTAACTTGCTCTCACTTTACTATATATAAGTGATGTGCTTCCTTTTATGTGGTATGTTTTATGAACCTTGTGGAGACTTAGGGCATAGTTTTTTAATTGAGTGTCTCACCATAGAAAACAATAAAAAACTAAAAACAGATGAGAGAGAAGAAAAATGATGAGAAGCTATTCTCATATGAGAAACTCTCAACAGATTTTAAAATACTCTCTTGCCACTTGTCTCTTTTTAATTAGTTCAATTATATTTTAGTCACTAAAAATTAATTACATAATTAAATTATTTTGATATATTATTATAATAATGGTTAGATACTGAGAAACTAACCGATGAGGATGGTCTTAGAGCACTTACAACGTGGGTCTCTTCAGGGATCTTTAGCCTTTTTTTTAATTAAAAAAAAATAATGCATTTGGCTAAGGATCGATCCTTAGGTCTCTTAGCTAAGGATCGATCCTTAGAGCATCTCCATCGCACTATGTCGACGGATCCTTAGCGGTAAATCATAGGCAAAACTTAAAAAAAAATATTATGTATATCATAAGAGCTAAGGATCGATCTTTAATTAAGAGTTTTAAGGATCGAATCCTTAGCCATTTTTTTATTATTATTATTTTTTTTGGTCAAAACAATTTCATTTTCTGATCCGTTTTGGATCCGTTTCAGATCCGTTTTTTTTGGTATTTCGGTTTTTGGAATCGTTACATATTCATTTACGATTTTTGAAGTTTCGGATCCGTTTCAGGTATGTTTAAAATATCCCGATCCGAACTCAAAATACCCGAAAATATCCGTTTTGGTTCCGTTTGGGTTCCGTTTTAGATCCGTTTTTTTGGTTTTTCAGTTTTTGGAACCGTTAC
>OVAN01003616.1:0-28437 GCA_900406275.1 Anastatica hierochuntica
TGGCGCCAACTGGCGCCAAGACGGACCTTCTGCCTTGGCGCCAATTGGCGCAAGGACCATGCTCTGGTCTTGGTGCCAACCGGCGCCAGGACGGGCCGTCGGTCTTGGTTCAATCGACGCCTAGATCGGTTTCTAGTTTGGTCATCATTCGGTTTCAAGACTCGTTCGTAGGTCTGGCGTTAATTCGTGTTAGACATTCCTGCGAAGCGACGCGGTTCTTGAGTTGTTTTGCATCGCTCTGGAGGAAGTTTCGTGTAGTTGTGTGGAAGTCTTTCTGAGGACCGTCGACGCTAGTCTTGGTACTCGGATGTTCTTAGTTTCTTTCGGATGACAGACTTTATGTCATGATCGACTACCCCCGAGGCATTGAGACCAGATGGGGAAGAGGCAGCCTGAACGATAGGAATCTCGGAGCTTTCTGATATCCTTTCGATTCCCATCTCCGAAGGAGGAAACATTGTTTCCGAGACCCTTTTCAGGCATCGATTTCGTCGAGACAGCTTTTGACCCCAACTCTCTAGTTTTCTGAGCTAGTAAGGCATGGTAGACGAGATCTTCTTCCCATTTGATCTACGACGAGTCCATGGAGAGGACGTCTTCCATGGAATGACAAGGGTACTTTGTGAGCTCTTTCTAGAGATCGCCATCGTTTAATCACATTTTCTAAAGGCGGAGATGGTTGTGGATGTCACGCAGTTTTGGACTGACACCATCTCTTTGTTGAAACGATGGACATACCCCTTAAGGCTTTCGCCTTTGCGCTACTTGATGTTGTAGAGGTCGTCAAAGGTACCCCTTAGGGTGTGACTGCTAGCAAATTGTTCGATGAAATGATCCGTTAATATCACAAAGGAGTCAATGGAACCGTTAACAAGGTTAAAATACCATAGCAACGCCGGCCCGGTAAGGCTGGCTCCAAACCCTTTTCACATCCACACTTCCATGTGCTCATTGCGTACGGTCGTAGTGAGCATCCGTTGGCGGTATAGTGAGATGTCTGTGTCACGATATGATGTACCATCGTATAGTGGTATAGATGATCAAGCAAATTTCCTTGGAATTTCTCGCAAGGCTATCATATCGGCGAAGGGGGTATCCTCATAGGAATTTGGGGTACTTTTGATGATTGGTGGGAATACCCCTAGTAGGCGTTTAATCATGTTCTAAATGGCGTCCACTCTTCCCGTTAGCTAAGCTTCCAAACCAGCAACGTTGTTAGTGTTTCCTTCTTGAGGTTTACCAGGGTCGTCTCATTGCTGAGAACCATTGATTCGGCTAAGTCCTAAGCTTGGAGTTTGATGTGCTCATGCCACCCTAGTGATTTTTGTTGTTGTCTCATCTAACAGTTGCGTCGACGGATCCTTCACTTGGACTTGACGCATCTCGTGACGTCGTCATTAAGGTCAGATGTATGAACATCACTCTTTGCTGCTAAGGCTCTAAGAGTTATGTTTTTCGTCCTTTAGTTCTTTAAATCGGGCCTTGTTCTTCCATTGTTTTGTTGTGATCACCTTGTATTGTTGAAGTTTCTCTTCGAGCTTTGCACTATCTGCTATTGCGTTGGGCGCAGTCTTCTTGGATTTCTCTGCGGCTGGATATTTGATCGTGGATTCATGACTCGTGCTCTTCTATGGTTTGGAAGAGTCGCTTGATTCACTAATGTTTTCTTTTGTTCTCATTGAAATATCTCCCCTCTTTCTAGTGCCAAACAGTTTAAGGGTTTTTTGAGTGATTCTTTAAGGGAGAGAGAATAAGAACAAAGATGTAAAACGATCTCTTTTATTTATGTATAAGATAATCGGTTACAATGTATGAGTATTGAGTAATGAGTGTCGAATCCATGAATTAGGGTTGTTCCTCTTGTATTTATAGTATTCGAATAAGAGTATTTCCATATCTTTTATGGATAACTTCTAGTTTCGAGTCTATCTATACAATAAGGAATATTTCCATAAATCTATAAGGCAATTATCCTTATCTCTAGATTCAAATCATATAAGGAGAATATAAGCTCAGCCTTTGCTCATGGCCTTGGCATGTGTCTACGTGTCGTTGGTTAAGGTCTTGGTAAATCCATTCAACCAAGGGGGTATTTATGAACCCTTGGTCTAGCTAAGAATAGGTCCTATGAGAATAAAATTACCCTCAACACCGGGGACTAAAAGTCTTTTTCTTAGAATTTAGATCTAGGAGTTAGTCTAGGAAAATTTCTTTTTCTTTTGCTTTTAAATACCGGTTTTCTAAACCTAGTAATTCGGTTTTTCTAAAAACATTAGGAACTTAGCTTTTTCTTTATCAAACTTCTTTAGGAATTTAACACTTAGATTTAGGTTAATATTACTAACAATTTTGTGCCTATTAGATTTTATATTTTCGTTTATGATAAAATTTTACTTTTCCTTTTTATATTAGGATTTTTTTAATGATCTTACTAGCTTTTTTTTTTCATTGAAACCAAGGAGGCAAAAGGATCATATATCCTCACCAATGCCACATTTTTGAGGAGTTCCAGCCTCATGATAATCATAAAATTTCATATTAAAGAGGAGTAGAAATATATCATAAGAGACGTCAACAATGGAGAGACTCGGAAGAGCCGAAATTTCGCACCTATGGAGCATATGATCCACGACATTGATCATGCCCTATATGAACCATTATGTTGTGTTTTATAGACTCAATCATTGCTGGAAATAATGATAAAGTCCAACCAACACGAGCAGTACCTCAAAGAGATCATCGAAGCATCGAAAACCAAAATTTTGAGTAATTTCTACCACATGAAGCTCGACTTTTAATTACCTATATAACTCTTTCCAGCTACATCCTACCCCTTTTCAAGCATATACTTTGTTCGAATTCAGTCTCTCAAGTGTAAACTTTAAGTCGTGATTGCATAATTTGTCAAAGTTCAAAGAGAAGTGGAGCAAAAGTTCGAAACGGAGCTTGATAACAAGATATTCGACCTAACAAAGAAGTATAGCAAGCTTGTAGCTAAACTACAGACCCTGGAAGACACTTGGAGACTCTCTAACTATAGTGGATGAACCAATTAAGGAAGAAATCTAGCACATTCTGAAAGAGATCACCAAACTGAAGAAACCGAAGAAAATTGGAATGTGCCATCGTTAGGAAGAAAGTTTTTATACCAAGTGGTGGACGTCCAGAGTTTGAAATGACTGATATTCAAGACATTGTGGACTTTGATTTCAAAGGCAAAACGATCTATAATGACTTTCTTTGTAAGAATATGAGCTGGAAGGGAAAATCGGTGAATTTTCCACAAACCAATGAAATCAACACTCAAATGGGAAGACGTCCAACACTTTACCAGCTTATAATTCAAGAGATACACCATGATACTCATGATATTCGAGGCTTAGGAGCTAAGTTTGGTGGTTTATGCATTGTCCTTGAGGAATATGGAGAAAAACCTGTAGAGAAAGCCTTTTAAAACTACACGCTTTGAAGATGTACCTAAGGTGCACCAAGGAATGTGATTATCCACGTGATTCAAGGGTTAGCCATCCATGTTTTACTTCTAATTTGGTGTATTACATGCCTTGGATGAGGACTCTAAGGATCTAAGTTACAAAATCGTGCTAAAAAACATCGGTTTGCTCTTAAAGGCGAAACAATTTCCAGAACTGAAAAAGAAGTGTTGGAAGCACTAGGAACTACTATATATTGGTCTAAATAGACTATGGAGTTAACCAATATCATAAAGAATTCTTTCCAGTAAAAGAAGCATCTTCTAACTTCCACTAAAGACGATTTTAGAGTATAATTTCTATACTCTGGAATGAGTCGGAGAAGAAAGCTCCTGAATCCATTGAATTTCATTGTTGATTCATTGGAAACATGAGGAAAAGAAGTCACAAGCCTCCTATATGAGCATCCTTGACACATTAAAATGCCCAGGGGTCGAGCTAAAGAATTAAAAAAGTGTTTTATGGGAGGCAACCCATATTCTATCATTTTCAGTTTTTATTTTAGTTTGATTTTTAGAATAAGTTCCTATGATTAGTGTTGATCAATTTTGTTGTTATATGATTTAAAAAATATTTTTAATGGTTTTTATACTTTTTTTTTGTAGGAACACACTTTTGAATTGAAGAAAATTGGAGAAAAACCAATTCGGACATGTTAGGATGTTTTGACGAGCCATATGAGCAACTTGAGTGTTGCCATCGGCCGTGACAAAGACGGTGGCAAAAACCGGTCGAAACTTATCCGCCACCCGATGTTGGCTTCAAAACTGTCGCGCCTCAACCATTTCTTACGACCGGCCGTCCGTGATTGTATGGCATGAACAGGTACCAGCCCCAGATCCTACCTATCTTATCCACTCCTTGCCTCCAGCCCATGGAGCATAAAGCACTGGCCGTCCATCCAAATTCAAGCCACGACCGGTGCTAGCCTTTCCGTGCCCCATCGTCCAAGGATAAAATACTCCTCCACCGACCGCGATAATTTTTCTATCCAAAACTGGTCCCAACACTCATGCCTACCAATGTCACTCCTCCTTGGCCTCAATCCCATTGGCCTTAACCCACAAAAAATAGAGCATGGACCACACCTCGCCCAGATGAGCATATGGCCTAGAAAAGCTACGCGAACATCCGTTTTTTGCATTTTATTTCCGGACCAAGCCAAATTTCATTTTCTTCAAGGACCAGAAACCCTATCATGTAATATGCCTCAAATTAAGATTATTTCATTGCTGGGACGTTCGGAACACGGAGAAAAAATTTGGAGCCACAAGGATTCTCAAACCGCGCAATTTTTGCAATCGAGCCAAACCATTCATGCCAAGTGAGGAATTAACTACATTTTTTCCAGCACTTAATACAGGTTCTAAGGAGTCGTTCAAGCCATCGATTTAATCCTAAAGATCCTATGACTAAAAGCGAGCCTATGGAGACTAAATTAGAAGAAATTGAACATTTAAGAAACTTTAAGAAAGAGAATCAATTTCAATCAAATTCAAGGTGTATGGTGATCAGAGTGAAGAGTATTTTGAAGCCATAAATGATCCGATCAAGGCACAATCGTTCTTCAACTACATTCAAAGGCTCAAAAATGCGATCAAAAGGACAAAGACCACAACAGGAGAATCTCAAGAGCAATCTAAACCAAAAAAACTTTCACTATAGTTGAGAATCATGAAAGAAGTCAAGACAAACATGAGCACTTGGCTGGCAGAAATGATCACGTGACTTTGGCTCAACGGAGACACAAAAGAAACGAATTTGGCTTATTCAAAACTCTTATATAGGAATTGAACCAAGTCTTACCGCTGAATGTTCTTTGAAAAATTTGGAAATTTATGAAGAACCGCTTAATAAGTTTTGGAAGCGCAAACATTTCATCACGGATACCTGATTGGACCAAAAACTAAAGAAACCTTGGCCAAAGCAAAATCGAGCTTCACCAAGCAAACAAAGCTGTCAAATGGAGATTCACAGCTAATTAGCATATTGATAACGTAATTCTCATGAAAAAATAGCCTTGGAACGAGACTGAATCAAGAACAGCCCGATTTATCACAAAAACGAGCCAAACGAGCATCCCGGAGACAAAACTTGGCCAAATAAAATAGGGTATGAGCTCCTAGCTTTATATTTCAGGAAGTACAAGTATATTTCCATGTTTTCAAACTTCTTCTCCTTTCTTCGTTTTCTTAGCTCGAGGACAAGCTAGAAGGTAAGTCCAAGGGAGTTGATAACACCATTATTTTACCACTTTTTCTATGTATTTTGGTAGGTTTTCTTAATCTTTTTACATAAGTTTATGCAATTACAGGTACTTTTTTGTATTTGTAGTGTTTTAAGTCCATTCAGGTCAAATAATGCATTTTGGAGTTTTATGGAGCAAATTGGAGCAAAACTTAATTTCTTGACAGTTTCTCAGCATTAGAAGTATCGTCCAAGAAGAAGGTCTTTTCCTAAATGGATTTTGATGAAAATGTGAACAGGAACTATAGAATTGAATTAGCTTTCATCTCAATGTGGTTTCATCTCATTTTAAGCAGTGGACAAAGAGTTATACCAATTTTGCTGAAGAGTGGTGAGGCTACCGTGCAGATGAAGGGTGCATAGAAAGGCCAAAACAAATGGAAGACAAGTTGAGTTTCGAATAAAAAATTCACCATACCCAAGGGGATCTATTCCAAGCCTTTTCAAGCCCAAGAACCTAACTCAAGGCCTTTTTACACGAAGCCCAAATTGTTTAGGCCTTAAAGCCCGATCCTTTACCTAATTGACCTAGGAAGTTAGAACACTATAAATAAATGTCTTTATCAATCTATTTTTGCAGAAAGTTTTATAGGATTTAGATCGAGTAAGTGCCTATAAACATAGTGATGACACCCTCTGGGGTCGTGGCTCTTGTTAACCTCCAAAGGAATCATCTCATCTCAATACATCCATCTTTCTTTCATCATTCAGTTTTATCTATCCTTCTCCCTTTGATTTGATATGAATGTCTGGTACCATGATCGATTTGTGTTTACATGTCTTTGATCTACTAGCTTTCATGTTAGACAGTAGATTACTAGGATTCAATGAGCTTACTTGAATAGGATTACTAAATGACTAGACTTTAGCAATAATGTTATCATCTCTGCATGAACAATAATGTTATTTGCTTCCTAGGCCAGTTAACAATTAGATCTAAAGTAGTATGCATTACAGAAACTTGACATACTGTTGGAACTAATATTTAGAGAGACTTTCTAAGTAGGCAACGAAAGTGTTTCTATTTAGAATCATGAATAATTATCCTTGCTCGATTTAATGCGTGTTTAGTCTCTACAAGGCCGCTAAAAAGGCGTTTTCCCTTGATGATTTAAATATAGGATCATGAACCTCTAAAGTAGAGAGGATTTACTTTAGTTTTTGTGTTCTAGACCGAAGCATTATGCCCCTAGTCGAATTTTAATTCCTGCTTGTTTACTTTAACTCTCTTATGTTTGATGCATATGATATCATTGGTCTACACCTTATAAATTAGCATGTAAAATAGGATTTCGTTTTACATAATTAAGTCAAAATAAAAAACAAATAAATATCCTAAAGCCCCTACATATTTCATTCTTAGCGTAATCTGAAGTCAATGGATCCTAAATGTGAAACTCTAGTTCCTGTCAATTAGAACCCTAAGTATTATTGTGGATGTTGTACACTTGCAGCTTGGTTTTAATTGGATAAAACTTGACCCAACATAAATGCTTAAGTTAGAGATAATCCTTCTAATAATCCCAATTCATGCTTTATGTTTCCAAAACAAAATTAGGATCATTTCTCATTTAAGAATATACTTTTCAAGATTTCAAAACTGGACACACCAAAAGCAAACTCTAACTTATTTAAAAGATAAGAACATCCTATAAAAGTTATGGTCAACCTTAGAATGAAGTTCACTCTAAAGAAGCACTAAAATTTTTCGCCAACTTCAATTTACACCGGTTTTTGTTTATGTGTGTATTTTCTGAAGATGCCTCAACATGAAATCTTATTTGGGGGTTTATCTAGAATAGTTTTAGTCTTAAAAGTGTGTTAACTACTCTTAAGATTTGAGTAGTGGCTTGGGATACGAAGAATGATAAAATTAGGTTTAGAAAAGTTCTTCAGTGTTCAGTATTTTGCTATAGAAAAGTACTTCATGCCCATACGAAAGAAATTAAAATTCAATTATATTTTTTAATTGGAACTTGTTTCAAATCTAATATTCTTTTATCTTAACAATAAACTTCAAGAGACCATTTCTAAGCATGAGTTTTCTAAATTTCTAAGATATTGAAGAATCATATTACAACTACCTAGGACATTGAATTGTAAGCATAACTATGGATACTTACAAAGCATGTGAATCATAATTCTCTATGATAAGGTACCCTATATGATTGTATCCAGCAATGTTATACACATGAGTGCAACTATACGAATATATAAAAATTTAAAGATTCATGATTTTTACAATGCAAGACTCAAAGTATGCTAAAGAAAAACAATAAAAATGCAAACTAGCATGTACCTTCTCCTCTGACTTAAACTTTAACGTCTAAATTAATCCTAGACCACAAGATAGAAATAAAATTATAAAACAGGAAACTGGATGTTATGATATTTAGAATGAGTTGAGGTAGATACCTTTCACCTAAAGGTTTTTCGGATTTATTGAAGTTGAAGAGCTTCCCAGGTCGCCTTCTGAACTTCATATTAAACAAAATATACTATTAGTTAGGATATTTGTATATATCCATATTGTTTAGATATTGTGAATCTCTTTAGATACATATCAGTATATATATTTCATCTACTCATCAATCAGAATGATCATCAAAGTGTTCCACACTTACATGGTATCAGCAGCCAATGATCGTTTGCAAATCTCTTCTTCTCTTTCGTTCTTCATCTTCTTCTCTTTCTTCGTTCCTCTCCTCCCTTTTTTTCTTTCCTTCTCAATTGCAATGGTTGAGATCAACAACCTCTCCTCTACATCTGAAAAACTGTTTGGCATTAGCCTAATTTGAGCGTATATCCCCATTCACCGTGATTTGGACTAGATGAATTATGATATATGGCTAGAGCTGTTCGACACTCACTGCTTAACCGTCGGTTTTCTTAATCACATCGATGGCACATCTTCCTCATCACCTCCCACTGACAAGGTTTGGAAAGAACATGACAATCTCGTGAAGATGTGGATTTACAGTACTATCACCACCTCTTTAGTTGAAACGATTCTCAAGCCTTAGAGCACATCTCTTAAACTATGGATTATAGTAGTGAATTTGTTTCGTGATAACAAAGAAAATCGGGCTCTGTATTGGTGATCTCTCGGTCAACAATGTTGTTGTAACCTGAAGACACTTTCTGATCTCCTCTTGAATGTTGGCTCTTATATCTATGGTTGTGCTTTAGTGATGCATTGGTTAAATTGACTTAGTGAAAAATTTGATGGATTCACAATGTCGCCCACCATCATACACCTTTTCCAACCTTCCATGATTGTCGCTCGATTCTCCTCTCTGAAGAGGATCGTCTCAACAAGCAAACTCGCACTATCATCACACATACCTCAACGCTGTCATCCCCCAATGTCCTCTACGTAGCCAACCAAACAGATGCCGCTCCCACAAGCAACAACAGAGGAAACAACAACAAAAATAGAGGTCGTGACGGTAGTCGAGGCAACCAGGGTCGTGGTGGCAGAAACAATCAACACTCTGGTCACACCTACGACAATAACAATCCCACGATGTATGGCTATCCGACCTAGAATTACCAACCTCTGCAAAGGTCATACTCTTATTACCCAGGTCAATATCGATGATGCCGCAACCACCAATCAATGCACCTCTAACGCCACGTTCCAACAACACCCCCAACTCCTACCATAAACGCCCTCAATATGAAGATCACATTGCAGACACAACCTCAGTTGTTGGCTCCTCCGTGATGATACCGACGGATCTGTCTCACACGTTCAACAAGATGACGCTTCAGGATCTACCAGATTCTTCAAACATGGATAGGGGAGCCACCAACCGCATCATGTTTAAACAAGGTACCCTCGATTCTGTTTTTAATTCGAGCATGAATCCCTTGGTATTAGTCGGTAATGGATCTCTTGCTCCTGTAACAAAACTTGGTTATGGCACTTTATATTGTTCCGCATATCCTCTTTCCCCAAACAATGTTCTGTTTTGCCCATCTATTATCAAGAATCTAATTCCGATACGTCGGTTTGTCTGTGATAATCAATGCACCGTTAAATATGACCTTCTTGGTTTTTCGGTTAAGGATCTAACAAGGAAAAAAGTTTTCTGATGTGACAACTCTAGCCCCCTGTACTAGGTGTCTCCCACAAACTCAACCCATCTGCTTGCTCTCACTGTGGGAAACTCTCTTTGAGACCGTAGATTGGCTCATCCAAATGGTAATATTCAACGATCTTTTAATTCTTTGGCTATTTCTATTTCTCATAAAGCAAAAATGACAAGTTTTTTTCATGCATGCCGTTTGGGAAAACATGTTCGTCTTCCATTTTTCTCTTATACTTCTACTGTTTCATAACCTTTTCAAAATTTTCACTCGAATATTTGGACCCTCCTGTGTTAAGTGGTAGTGGTTACAAATAATATATGTTATTTTTGAATTATTTCTCTCATTATATATGTGTTTATCATATTCATAAGAAAAGTGATGTGTTTCAATCATATTTCCATTTTTCAACATATGTTCGAACGCAATTTTACAAATCCATCAAGGCCATTCAATGTGATAATGGCGGTGAATATACTAATTGTTGCTTCCTTGACCACTAAGCTTCCACCGGAACAAAAATCAGACTCTGTTGCCCTCACACTTCTCTGCAAAACGGCCGAACATAACGGATGCTACGCACTATCAGTAACCTTGTGCGCAAAATTCTCACCCAAGCTCAGATGCCATATTCTTTTTGGGTTGAGGCTTTATATATTGTGGTTCACATTCTTAATCTCCTTCCATCTTCTTGCATTAATAATCTCGTTCTTTTTTCTAAACTTTTTAATCTCCTAGTTATTTACTCTCATCTTCGTGTTTTCGAATGTTTATGTTACCCAAACACTATATCTACATCTTCTCACATGTTGACTCCTCGCTCCACAACTTGTTTGTTTTTCAGGTATCCACCTAATCACAAGGGATATCATTGTCTTAAAATCTCCACTCGCAAAATCATCATCTCTTAATCACATGACTTTTGTTAAAGACATTTTCCCATTCTTGGCACTTCCTTCATCATTGCATCCTCGAGCTCCTCCATTACTTCTACCACCTCCTATTCATCCACCATCTCTTATTACTTCTATTTCTTATCATGGTAATCCTCCACCAGCAGCATCCTCGGCCTTACCGTCTACTCAAGCTCCCGTTACTCATCACCCAATGAGAACTCAAAGCAAGGGTGGCATCTCGAAACTGATATCTTATCTATGTCTTCACATATATAAAATTTCTCCCATTCCTTTTTCTCAATTGCAGGTAGCCAGGGATCCTTATTCGAATAATGCTATGGGAGATGAACATAATGCTCTTAAAAATGTATAACGTGAAACTTAGTTTCACGACCTCCGAGTACTAACGTTGTTCGTTCTATGTAGCTTTTCGACATATGTTTGATTAAGATTGGAAACTCGCTAGGTACAAAGCACATTTGGTTGCTAATGGCGAGTCTCAGCAACTCGACATTGATCGCGAGTAAACATTCAGCCTGGTTGTCAAGTAAGCTACGATTCATGCCGTCTTACATGTTACTCTTGCCAGAAATTAGTCGCTAATGCAACTTGATGTCAAAAATGCGTTCTTTCACGGTGAATAAAATTAGAGAGTTTATATGCATCAACCTCAAGGCTTCGTGGACAAGTCTTAACTGAACCATGTTTGTCTCCTTTGCAAGTCGCTTTATGGACTCAAGCAGGCACCTCGGGCGTGGTACAATCATTTCGCTACACTTGTTAATCGTCTTGGCTTTGTTCATAGTCAATACAACTCATCTCTATTTGTGTTTGCTCGTGGTTCCAACATTGGATATCTTCTCGTCTATGTTGATGACATAATTCTTAGTTCCTCGACTCTTGCCTTACAACAACACAGTATCACAGAACTTGGGAAGGACATAGAGCTCACTGACTTGGACGACTACATCACTTCCTTGGCATCCACGTAACATATAATGATGCAGGTCTTCTCCTCAATCAACAAAAATATGTCGCTGACATTCTTCATCGCTCATTCATGACATAGTGCAACCCATGTATTATCTATGGACACTAGGACTTAGTTTACGACCGAGGATAGTCCACCTGTTCAAAATGCCACTTTTATCGAAGCTTAGCTGGTGCTTTATGATACCTGACTTTGACTGGTCCAGATATTTCTTTTGTAGTTCAACAAATCTGTCTCGTCATGCATGATCCTCGGGAGAGCCATCTAACAGCTCTCAAACATATGCTATGCTACGTTAAGGGAATAGTCACTCATGGGTTGCATATTAACAAGTCCTCCACGATAGGGTTTGTAGCATACTCGGATGCCAACTGGTCTGGCTGTCCGTCCACCCATTGTTCAACATCTGTTTATGCCGTGTTCTTGGGGACAGTCTCATTTCCAGGTCATCCAAATAACAACGTACCATGTCACGATCATGTGATGATTTTGAATATCGAGATGTTGCCACTGTGGTAGATGAAACTACGTGGCTTTGAAACTTGTTACTCGACCTGCATTGTCCACTGTCAAAAGCAACCATAGTCTATTGCGATAAAATATCTGTGATCTATCTCTCTTCTAATTCGGTCCAACATCAATGCACTCAACATGTTAAAATAGACATTCATTTAGTTAGAGAACGAGTTGCAATGGGTCAGTTGTGTGTGCTTCATGTCCCTTCATCGATGCAATATGCAAACATATTCACCGAAGGGCTCCCATCTCTGATGTTCACCGAGTTCCCCTCCAGCCTAAACGTCCGCGAAACTCCCACTCAGACTGCGAGGGAGTGTTAGACATAATATACTATTAGTTAAGATATTTGTATATATTTATATTGTTTAGATATTATGAATCTCCATAGATACATATCTGTGTATATATTCGATATATTATTCAATGAGAACGATCATCAAAGTGTTCCACACTTACACTTCAGAAGTTTGGTGCATTCGTAGGTCATAGCCTTTGGTCATACGGAGTTTCCACCGGTGCTCCTCGATTTTGCTAACTCTATGTGTGCTCCTTTGCCACATACTATTTTCTTTTAGTTCATCCTCATTTTGGCTTTAGCTTGGCATAACTCCCATTTATCTCTTCAAGGAGGCTAACTCTTGAAGCAAATTTTCTACATTACTTTTTTGTTGGTTTTGTAGAACTTTAGAGGGAGCTTTCTCCCTTTTTGTTTTCCGGATGAATGGGAGTTTTTTGTTGAGAGGCTTCATCGTAATATTTTGTCTCATGAGTTCTTGGAGCTTTCTTGATATTCTTTGCCTTCTCTTCTTTCTGCTCTTCGACCTTTACAATGTGCATAAAGAGCAAATTTTCAACTGTTAAAGATATTTCTTTTACGGACATGAAATAGAGAAGATCATTCCTTCCTAGTTCCGAAATATTGATAGTTTAGGTTCTCGCCCGAGATAACACGGCAAGCGCACTGATGTACGTTATAGTTGTTCGGGATCGAATCCAAAGAGATTAAAGCTAGCACGAAGAAATATCAGATCATACAGCGGGCTAAGGCTAAAAAAGATGTCTTTTGAGATGATGCAAATGTCGAAATCAAGAGAGCACTAAAACGCAGGTAGCAAACGATGGGGTTGTGAAACAATTAAAGAAGTGTTGGGCTTCGGGTATTCTCAGGGAAACAATTCATTGTTGATTCAAATTATAGACTAGGGAACATGTTAAGAACCGTCTTGAACTCAAATTCTAATTTAGAACTGATCTACTTCCATAGTATCAGCGCCCTATGTATTAGAAATCTCGAGACTAACTTCCGTTGACCCTCGATTTCTAATCATGCATTACTAACATATTCGATATGTTCACAATTCACTTAAACATCAACCTCCATTGGCTTAAAAAGAATTTCTCATCTAAGATTATTTGAGGCATTTAAACAATCACTTTTCAGGCGTTAAATTACCTAAGAACAGAAACTAAGTGATCAATTCAGTTTCATGCATTACGATAAATCATACATGAAGATCCATTAGATTAAATCCCTAATCATGCGATTCTATATCAATAATTCATGAATCTCTATGTGAGAATCCCTAACCCCAACGAACAGACTACTCACTCATGACAATTGCAAAAACACAGATTAAATTCATGAGAGACATGATTGTATTAAGCATAAACAAGAATAAAAGGGTTTCGAAAACTTCTCTAATCGAAGTACTGAGATGCTTCTTCTCCCTAGGTTACAAATCTCTCAAAGCTCTCTAAAATTCACTAAAAGTACATAATGAAAAATAAAACACGAGCTTAGGTCTTTTGATAGCAATCCAGTTCGAAATAAATTCGGTCTGGTTCTTCATAAAATCGGTCCGCAATTCGGGACAGGGATCAGTCGATCCGGGGACAAGGATCAATCAATCCTTGTCCAAATTTCTGGATATTTTCTAGCTTTTCACGAACACTTCCTTCGACGCTTGAAATCTATCTAAAATGCATTCTTTTCGTACATTCAAGCTTGATTCCTGTATAAGTAACAAAAACACAAAGTTGCACCAAAACAATTCGAACACATACTAAAAACCATAGATCTCGTGTGAAAACCTTAGTAAAACTACTAAAATATAAACACATCAAATATTGGAACATGTTCTTTAGTTACGTTGAAAAAGGGGTGTGCATAAGGAAGTGGCACCTCATTAGATATTGGAGAGTAATTTTCTGTTACTCATTATGTTCTCAAAGTTTTGTAGAGGCAACTTAGTTTAGAAAGAGGCAATGTTTAGTTTTCTTACTTACCCATGACACTTATAATGTCACTAAATGCCGGATGAAGAGGACTGTTGATAGCCTCGATGTTATTCTCCTCCTCCTAACACTTATCTCATTCAATTAAGTCTTCTTACAACGCTTTAAACTGGAGGTTATTATGTCGCTACTAATAACCCTGGTATGTTCTCTTCTCGTGAAAATTTTGTTTCCCATAAACTTTTATAGATATGTCGACATCGGGTTTTATCTTTGAGGCCTTCGGGTGCATCCTAACAAGCATATATCCCATTCAAGTTTTGTACCTTGATACCTCCATTTTTAGGGAATCCATTACACTCGACATCCTCACTGGCCTTAGGAAGTTGTTGCTATCTGCGACGTTGAAATGAAGTGTTCCTTACGAAGTTACGAAACATGAGGTTATACGTGAGATATGCATACAATTGAAAAGAAATATTTTACCACATGGCAATCAATTATGATCGAACATTCAAGCCTCATCTTCTTTAAGAGAGCCACTACATTGTTATACAAACCCTCTAATGTACAAAATAAGACTCCGTAAGAATCTTGTTGGTTAAACAACTATACCCTCTCAAACATTCCCACATTACCTTATTTTCTTAAATCACATTGTGTAAGCAGGAGGTGATCGGCTCATGTGTGAGTAACTTGAGATATTAATTGCTTCCCATTGGCTTTTGAGGTCAATGCTCCCTTTGTCTTTCAAAAGCTTGTTAATTTTTTGACTAAAAATTAAGTTTCGTAGTTTAAAATCCATTAACTTCTTACCAGCCACGCAAACGGGTACCTTGATCTTAAGAACGTTTCAAGATCAAGAAGAAAAGCCTAAAACTCGCGCAAGAGAAAATAGTTTATTGGTTACAAAGGGTGTTTATATAAATTTTGGAAAACAAAATTGGGCCACGTCAAATCACCCAGCGGTCTACCATGACCAACACTCCACTGTCGATCTTACCCCAACCTCAGGTGATTTTCCAGCAAGCTTCAAGTCTTGGTTTTCCCTTCGATTATTCTTAATGGTTTGCCTAGTATAATCACTGTCTAATCAGCCTAGGTCGACCACCGAGCGGTTTCAAAATGTTTTTCACTTTCTTTGTTTCTGTAATGTCCTGGACCGTAGGATCCGGTCCAGTTTGATTTTGTTTTAAGGAAAAACCCAAAAGCCCATTAAGCAAACCCTAAGCTATCCTATTTAATCCCTCAAGTCATCAAACCCTAAAGCTTCCTCCTTCTTTTCCTTGTGTCGTCGCAGAGAGAGAGAGAAGAAGAAGAAGAAGCGAAGAGAAGAAGATGGTACATGCAGTCCTTGGAGACAGAACAGATACACTGTGGGAGAACAGCAGAACGGCCGACCAAATCATCAAGGATCGATCCGGATTTTCTACAGTAAGTGATCCTCTCTTAGATCTATCATCTCCAACAAACGTTTCATCATTTGGAGCCTTCTTCTGAAAGTTATGGTTGTTTTCCCGAGGGCTACCGGTGCAGATCAGATCTGCGACCCGACGGGAATAGGAGGACAATCGGAAATGTAAACAGTGTCTGATAGGGACGAAACTTGGAATGTGGTTAGAGGACATCTAGGGCTTCAATATAAACGGTCGGATCTCATAGTTAACGGTTAGTGTCAGAGTTATGCCTTCGTTTCTAAGTGGCTGCGAATCTGCCAGATTTCCAGATCAGTCTAGTTTTATTGTAAAGGGTGTTTGACTCATCTAAAGGTTGATGCTTGGGTTGATCTTCTACAGGAACGTCGTTGACCCTTATATCTATTCACTGGTAAAGGAAAACCAGATTCGGATCCATATGAAGGAAGAAGCGTGCCTCCGGAGTTGATGCTGCGAATCTGTCCACTGCGTGAGAGCTGCGTTCGGCGTTGATCTTCTGCAAGTGACTAAGGTGAGAGCATATTCTAAATTACCTAGTTTGGAGCCTAGGTTTTGATGATAGTCTAGGGTTAAACCAGCCAATGACGGGCTATATGAACCGTCATGAATATGTTGTTTGTATTATGTATTGAGATATACTACTATACGCCTAGAGTGCGAATGTGTGTTTGGTCGCTATGTCAAGCATAGGTAGATGGATGTGATTGTTTAATGAGAACCTAGAACTGCTAAAGTGATGAATTAAGGATAATATGGCATTGCTTGAGAATTACGCAAGAGATGAATTGTGCATGTTAATTGATGAGATGCTGCTTGGTTTGCTTGTGCTTGGGCGATGGGGCGGGTGGAAGTGCCCCGGAGCCGTGAGATGACGGGTGCGAGCGTCGGATGAGGCACACGCATCGGCGATGAGATGAGATGAGGGGAAATGAGAGTACCGGCGCACGGAGATGATTGATAGTGATGGAATGATGTAGGATGATATTATGGGAATGATGATATCGATGATTGCAAGGGTATTGCTTGATCAGCACCATAGGTGCTTGCTTGGGGATTGTGGTTTAGATTTAGACTGTTGACCAATATTGTTTTCAGGCGAAGTAGTTTAGACTGTTCTCTCACTGAGTGACTTGGTTGTCGGGAAGTCACTCACCCCTCCTTTTCCCGTTTCTTTTTCTGGGAATTGTTTTGCAGGTTGGTTTGAGATGATGTTTAAAGTGGGAGTTGGTGGCTTTGCGAAAGGATTTGGTCTGTACCGGATGATTAACTCCCTAACCGGGTTAGGGACGTTACAATTTCGGAACGCATGGGTGTCGAGATATGGCGTTGGGTACGTCCAGAACTCCTCCCAGTACCAAGATTGACATTTCGGTGGAGCTTAAAGGAGCTTGAAGGAACTAGACAGCCATGACTGTCGGGGATGGAAACCCGAGGAAACGAAGGTAACAAGAGATCAAGTGGGATAGGACCATCTAAGGATACTGTGTTATGTAGTCGTAGGACCCTTTTACATATCATGACCGTTCAAGCATGGAAGCTGCTAAGGAACTTGATTGAGATTGTTAAGGAATTGGATAACATCTAACACCGACACAAAGAAGACCAGGAAGACTACGCATGGGATGCGGCTTTCCCTCATACGGTAATGAGGATGAACACTGCTGAAGGGAAGAATTCCATTCACATTTCAAAGCATCTGAAAAGGAGGAATGATCGAAAAGATTAGAAGGAGGTTAACATGTATGACACTGGACGTCCCAGTTGTTCATGGAAGCGTGGACCCGAAAACCAGGATGTAATGGAGCGCTGGTACCGCGATAAACCGGAAGGAACCGGATGGTCACGCGTGGAATTCGGGATGAATTCCCTTTAAGAGGGGGGAATTGTAATGTCCTGGACCGTAGGATCCAATCCAGTTTGATTTTGTTTTAAGGAAAAGCCCAAAAGCCCATTAAGCAAACCCTAAGCTATCCTATTTAATCCCTCAA
Source organism: Anastatica hierochuntica (assembly GCA_900406275.1). Classification (NCBI taxonomy): domain Eukaryota; kingdom Viridiplantae; phylum Streptophyta; class Magnoliopsida; order Brassicales; family Brassicaceae; genus Anastatica; species Anastatica hierochuntica. The sequence continues at coordinate 17,896 of OVAN01003616.1, forward strand.
GTCATCAAACCCTAAAGCTTCTTCCTTCTTTTCCTTGTGCCGTCTCAGAGAGAGAGAGAGAGAGAGAGAGAGAGAGAGAGAGAGAGAGAGAGAGAGAGAGAGAGAGAGAAGAGAAGAGAAGAGAAGAAGATGGTACATGCAGTCCTTGGAGACAGAACAGATACGCTGTGAGAGAACAGCATAACGGCCGACCAAATCATCAAGGATCGATCCGGATTTTCTACAGTAAGTGAACCTCTATTAGATATATCATCTACAACAAACGGTTCATCATTTTGAGACTTCTTCAGAAAGTTATGCTTGTTTTCCCGTGGGCTACCGGTGCAGATCAGATCTGCGACCAGACGGGAATAGGAAGACAATCGGATATGCAAACAGTGTCTGATCGGGACGAAACTTGGACTCTGGTTAAAGGACATCTAGGGATTCAATATGAACGGTAGGATCTCATAGTTAACGGTTAGTTTCGGAGTTATGCCATCGTTTCTAAGTGGCTGCGAATTTGCTTGATTTCCAGATCTGTCTAGTTTTAGTGTAAAGGGTGTTTGGCTCATCTAAAGGTTGATGCTTGGGTTGATCTTCTACAGGAACGTTGTTGACCCTTATATCTTTCCACTGGTAACAGGAAAATCATATTCGGATCCATATGAAGGAAGAAGCGTGCCTCCGGAGTTGATGCTGCGAATCTGTCCACTGCGTGAGAGCTGCGTTCGGCGTTGATCTTCTGCAAGTGACTAAGGTGAGAGCATATTCTAAATTACCTAGTTTGGAGCCTAGGTTTGGATTTTAGTCTAGGATTAAACCAGCCAATGACGGACTATATGAACCGTCATGAATATGTTGTTTGTATTATGTATTGAGATATACTACTACACGCCTAGAGTGCGAATGTGTGTTTGGAAGCTTAGTCGAGCATAGGTAGATGGATGTGATTGTTTAATGAGAACCTAGAACTGCTAAAGTGATGAATTAGGGATAATATGGCATTGCTTGAGAATTACGCAAGAGATGAATTGTGCATGTTAATTGATGAGATGCTGCTTGGTTTGCTTGTGCTTGTGTTTGGGCGATGAGGCGGTGGAAGTGCCCCGGAGCCGTGAGATGATGGGCGCGAGCGCCGGATGAGGCACACTTGTCTGCGATGAGATGAGATGAGGGGAAATTAGAGTACCCACGCACGGAGATGATTGATAGTGATGGAATGATGTAGGATGATATTATGGGAATGATGATATCGATGATTGCTAGGGTATTGCTTGATCAGCACCATAGGTGCTTACTTGGGGGTTGTAGTTTAGGTTTAGACTTTTGACCAATATAGTTTTCAGGCGAAGTAGTTAAAGCTTTTCTCTCACTGAGTGACTTGGTTGTCAGGAAGTCACTCATCCCTCCTTTTCCCATTTCTTTTTCTGGGAATTGTTTTGCAGGTTGGTTTGAGGTGATGTTTAAAGTGGGAGTTGGTGGTTTTTGGAAAAGGATTTGGTCTGTACCGGATGATTAACTCCCTAACCGGGTTAGGGACGTTACAGTTTCCTTCTCTTCTCTTTAGGTTCAAGATTCTCCCAAGAACCCATTGTACTCCTTAGCACTCCATATGCTCCAAAGGTACCTCGAATAAAAAAAAGTAAACGCAAACCTAAACATTAAAATGCAATATGAGGTTAAATGTGCCTAAAAAATACTAAATGACCACTAAATTGAACTAAAACACAATATAATTGTAACATCCTTGCCCAAAAGGAGAGGGGTCATGTTTGATTTTTCTTTAAAACCATAAAAGCCCAAGCCCATTACCTTGTTTCTTCCCCTAAAAGCCAACAAAAACCCTAAACCTAAGTGTGTGTGTGTGTGTGCTGCCGTAAAACAAGAGAGAAAGAAAGAGAGACAGGGACCACGAGAGAGAGCAGAGAGGAAGAGAGAAAGAAGAAGAGAGAAAGAGAGAGAGAGAGAGAGAGAGAGAGAGAGATGACGCCAAAAAAGGAGAGAGAAGAGAAGTCGCGAAGCGTGGAGGAGAAGAAGCCACGATGGGGAGAGAGAGAGGAGGAGAAGCCGCGACAAAGAGAGAGAAAATAGGAGGAGCCACGACGGAGGAAGGGAAGTAGGAGGAGAGCGACGGCGAGGGAAGTGAGAGAGAGGAGGTGGAAGCCGATGAGGAGGGAGAGGGAGAAGAAGGAGGAGAGCGGAAGGAAAGGGAAACCCTAACCCTAGGGGACCCGCACAAAATTGGTGGAGAAGCAGCTTGGGGAAGAAGGCACTTTCCAAGGAAAACCCTAGATCTGAGAGTGGATATAGACCAACAACCCCGGAGGTTATTAGAGACTTGCAAAACGATATCCGAGTATTAAGGATGATCCGGAATGGACGGCTTAACATCCAAGAGATCAGAGGTGAACTTGACTCCCTGATGAAGCTATTGGCGGAACTTGAGGAACGACAACAGGAGGTTCTCTGGAGGGAGCCAGCAACCGGGAGACAACCAAGAGGGGACGCCATTCCCCGAGAGGCAGCCAAGTCGAAGTCATCGTAGGAGATGGTGGATTGCAAGGGGAAAGGGAAGTTGGAAGCGCAAGAGGACGAGCAAGAGGTTAAGATCAGGAAGCTCAACAACTTCATCAACAACTTGGGGCGGCGCACGACGTGTGTTAGAGACTGGCCCGTAGACGTGCAGCCTGCCTCGCAGCAGAGGTCAATGTGAGGGTTTACACTATTGTCTCTGAGTCTAGGATTTAGTTTGGAACAATAGTTTAGGGTTAAACCGGACAGTGTCTAGCTATATGTCTCGACACAAATATATAACTTGTATTATGTATGAGCTATGATACATTTATAAGCCTAGAGTGTGAATGTCTTTTCGGTCGCTAAGTCGAGTTTAGGTAGATGAATGTGATTGATGTGATGAGAACCTAGAACTGTTTCAATAAGGTATTAGGTTAATATGGCATTTTCAGAAAAATGCGAAAGAGATAAGAATTTGCATGTTAAACTAGTGATGTGCTTCTTGAGGGTTGATTGTGAGTATTGGGTTGTGATTAACCAAAGGGGAAAAAGAAGAAGTACCCTAACGTTGGGTAGTCAACGAGTATATGAGTATATGAATAAATGAGCAGACGAGTATACGAGTATATGAGAATATGAGTAAATGAGGAGACGAGTATAAGAGTATATGAGTATATGAGCAAATGAGCAGACAAGTATATGAGTATATGATTATGCGAGTATATGAGTAAATGAGCAGACGAGTATATGAGTATATGAGTATATGAGAAGATGAGTATATGAGTAAATGAGTAGATGAATGAGCATATGAGCAGCAGGGCAAAAGAGCGACCGAGCTCACCCCTAATTCCTTGTTTCCTAATGAGTATATTGTATTGAGAATGATGTTATTGAGAATGTAAGTAGTTGTTTGTGCAGCACGATAGGTGCTTGATTGAGGGTCGCGATTTAGGTTTAGACATCTGAGCATAGCTCGGTTTTAGACATCGGTGATTACTGTAGATTCTCACTGAATGACATGGTCGGAAAGTCACTCACCCCTCTCCCTTTTCCTTTTTTCTCTTTTTCTGTTTGTTTTGCAGGTTGGTAGTTAGAAGTGATGTTTAAAGTTGAAGTTGGTGGTTTTGCAAAAGAGTTTGCTCTGTATTGGATGGTTAACACCAATCCGGGAGGTTCAGGTGTTATAATAATATGGGCATAAACCAATGCGAAATATGAAAACATTATATAACAAAGATAAACTATATGATTACAAGTCTAAGTTGGAAAAATTAAGATAAAGTGTATGAATTATCTTGTCTTCCGTGTAGCTTCTAGCATTTGAAGTTATACTGGTTTTGAGGAACAATTTACGGGCATATGTTAGAGATGCAAAGGTTGAGTGTCCGCATATGTGCAAGATTAAATAGAAAATCAGTGGTAAGAGAAATTTTTGTATTTTTGAAAAAATGGTGAACTTGGCACAACGGTTAGGAATTATACTAATCGAAAGTATGATCATACTCATTATTATGTATAAGTAAAGTTTCTATTTAAATTATGAGATTTTATTTTTACTTGGATTGAAATGATCTTAATCCATCTCCTAGTTAGGTAGATATTTTAAGTGAAATCATAAATGTCGAGAATGGATTAGAATGATGAAGGTGATGCGATTGTGTATTTCGAACAATCGCCTAACTGAGGAAAAGAAACCAATATGGTTGGACAAGCTTTTCAATCATGATGTGGTTGCCCATACATCTGATGTAAATGTCGATCCAGCAGGTTGAGGTTGCGGTTGAGACTCATTTTGTTGAGACTCTTATAATTGATGATCATGCAGTTAATAATTTGTTCAAAGATGGATTGTTGGAGTTTGAGAGTTAGTTAAAGAGTATTTGAGGATGGACTTAAGAAATTGAATGAGAAGTTTGAAGGCTTGGACACTAGAGTAAAATATGTGGAATCATATGTTAACTTTGTAAAAGGGGTAATGCAACATTCCAAGGATTTTACATGGATCGATGAATGTCGTGCGAGACATGAGAAGAATGGCGGAGGTGATGATAAGATGAAGATAAAATGACAAGATAGAAGAAGGTAATGATGGTAGAGAGAAGGAAACAACCATCGAACTTTAATGTTGATAACATGAAGATGTCATGTTACAAAAGGCCAAAAGAATTAAATAGCTAATATAAGAAAAGTTCGACCGGATGAAGAGACCTTACAAGAAGACCAAGAGAATGAAGAGGTAGTTCAAGAGGAAGACTGATAAAGTAAAGAGGAGTGTATGAACAAGGCCGAGAGAATGAAAAGGCTTGTCAAATTGTTCTAAAAGAAATGGAGGGTGGAAATATGGTAGACACAAGTGAGGATGGTAGTGATGACGATGAAGGTCAAAGAGAAGTGCAAAAGTGAAATAGAAAAACAATGTTCGTTAAAATGAGTCAAACAAGAAGAAAGAAAATGAGAAAAATATAATAGTCATGTACAAGAGTGGAAAGTGAAGAAGATTAGAATAAGAGGGAGAATCGAGTGAATCTCGTCATAAAAAGGTGAAGATTATAAACAAGAAGTGGAAGGTACAGTTGTGGTTAGGAGTTCGATAATAAAAACTCTTTTAGCTATTTTGGTTTCTGTCAACTTAACTTCGTATTGTTTTATTTTGTTTGTTTAGCTTAGGGAAAGTTTATAGAAACGTATTATTTTGATTTGTGCCAACTGGTAAAACTTATTGTAGTTATGTTACTTTTATTTATTAAACTTGGTTGAACTTGATTGTTTTGTTTCTATTGTTGAACTAGGTATTGGTTTTGTTGAAGATAAATTAAGATTTTGTCGAGATAAGATAATAGGCATGTCCGGCGTACGGATCGTGGTCATTAAGCTCAACTATAATGGAGTTTTGTCGAGTTTCTTAATTAAGGTGAAGTGTCTGATTTCCATTGGTGAGATTTTTTTTTACGACTCCAACACTTGAATAAAAGGCTATTTTCTGAATTTCAAAACTTTCTCGGGCACAAGATTCAATGAAGCTTCGATGGTGATTTTTCCAACGACTTTTCAAAGCTTTTAAACGGTGGTTTTGCTTCCTTTCTTCTCCTGAAAGATAATTTAGAAGATGAAGAAGCAGCATCTCGGACAAAATCTAGGAATTTAACTACTAGCAGCGACGATTAGGGTGAGTTTTGTGGCGGCTGGTCCTTTTCCGTTACACTGAGAGCCGCTGCTCTTGGGTCTCGAAGGGTGCACACATAGAGATCTTCCATTGGAGATCCCGTTAAATCAAGTCTAGTCTCGAGTCGTCTCGTGAAGTTCTGTCTCGTCTCGGCGGCAGTAATTCCTAGTGATGATCTACGTTTCCAGCGATGGTGATCTGCGGTTCGTGAGTCTATGCGGTGGTGATCTAATCTCCATTGTGGGGTTTCTACGGTTGAGGAATCTAATTTTTTTCGGCGTCTTCTTAGTACTTTTAAACGGTGAAGTTGCAGAGATCCTTATGACGAACCATAAGATAATATTCTTGAAAGCTTTAACCATCACAAGGAGTTGTTAAGGAGCTCTCTTGTCCAAGATATCTTAAAGGTTTTCTCAGAAAGTTTTGAGACCAACAATAATTTCTCGTCGTCGTCCATGAGACCTCTTTGAGACTTGTTCCGAAACTTTTTCCTTGGGATCTGATGTTTTACTATTTAAGTGGTTTTTATTACAGATTTTTACTCGAGATTTATGGTTTTTAGTATCTATACAGACCTTCTTGGCGCGGATTTGTGTTCTTTAGTGTTTTTACAGAAATCGAGTCTGGATGTGCAAAAAAATTGCATTTTGGATGGATTTCAAGTATGGAAGGAAGTTTTCTTGAAGGCAAAAAATATTCAATCAGATGGACAAGAATCGATCAATCCTTGTCTCAAGATCAATCGATCTTTGTCCCGTTTTTCGGACCGATTTTACGAAGAACCAAACCGAACTTAATTTGAACCGGATCTCATTACTAAAACCTAAGCTCGTGTTTCCTGTTTCATAATGTTGTTTTTCTGAGTTTTTGAGAGGAAGAGAGAGCTTTGTAACCTAAGGAGAAGAATCATCTTTCGTATTTCGAACCTGAGAAGAATTCTAAACCTTATTCTTTTTTTATTGATTAATACAATGATGTCTCTCTCTGATATGATTTGTGTTGATTCTCTGAACATGAGTGAGTAGTTTATTCGTTGGATTTAGGCTTCTCGCATAGGGATTCATGATTTGTTGACATAGAATTATATGATTTGGGATTTAATCAATTGGATCTTCAACTAGGATTGTTTGTAATGCCTGAAATTAAACTGATTACTTAGTTTATGATATTAGGTTGTTTAACGCCTAGAAAGTGTTTGTTTAAATGCCGGAAAGAATCCTAAATGATCAATTCTTCTTAAGCCAATGGAAGTTGATGTTTAAGTTAATTGTGAACCTATCAAACTTTTTAGAATGCATGCTTAGAATCTGAGAGTCAAGAGAAGTTAGTCTCAAGGTTTCTAATTCATAGGAAATTGATACTACGGAAGTAGATCAATTCTATGGTTGTGTTTGAGTTCAAGACGGTTTAAAACATGTTCCCTAGTCAATAATTCGAGTCTTCAATGAATTGTTCCCCTGAAAATACCAAATGTCCAACTCTTCTTTGATTCATTTACAACCCCGCTGTCATTTGTTTGCTTACTTTGCCTTCTAAATTTCGATTATTGCATCTTCTAAAAGACATCTTTTTCGCTTTAGCCGGCTCTTTGATCTGAAATTCTTCGTGCTACCTTTGGTCTTTGTGGATTCGATCCCCAACGACTACAACATACTTCTATGCGCTTGCAGTGTTATCTCGGGCGAAAACCTGAGCTATCAGGATCACTCTGAGAGGCAAAACCTCCCATTTTTTCGCCTCAAAGCTTAGAAGACTCAGCAACAAGGAGTACGCTGAGAGGAGAAGGTCTTGCTCAAAAGCCTTTCAATTAAAAAGGATGTCGGCTAAAACTTCAAGAATCTCCTTTGTTACACCAAGTCGTGGTCAAAGCTCCGTTTTGGAAAGGTCGATTCCCATTTTTTTCTTTGTTGGATCTCTCTCATCCGACACATATATGGACTCTCACTTCCGACATAGATCCGGTTAATCTTTATTCGTCTGAATTTCGTCCGTCGTGAGATCTACTCACCGGTGAGAGCCTTGTAATAGATTTTTCCACAGTTGTTATGGCTTAAACGGAGGTGACTACAACATCTAAAGATCCAACTAGATTTCCCCATTGGTGGGATTAAAGCTTTTACCTTAATGTTTTGTGGTCCTTATGCTTCTAATGTTTGTTGGAAAATCAAGATAATAAAATTTTATCTATCAAATCTAAAGGCAAAAAGCTAGTAAAATCTACATATAACTTATAGTGTGGTCATCCTATTTACCAAAATATGTTAACTAAGGGTGAAGTTTGTACGAGGATCCATAACCCATCAAAGTCCTCCGAATGAGGATTCCAACATGAAATTGTCTAGGGGCGGGAGCAAAGATTACATATGCAGACTAGAGGAGATGTGCTGAATGTATTTCCAAGCTTTGTGTTGCTTTTAGAAACTAAAAACAATCGGAATTTTATGCAGGACCTTCAAGATTCCTTTGATTTTGACGGTCTTATTACTATTTAACCTGAAGGCTTAAGTGTGGGCTTGAATTTACTTTACTCAAGAGATTTTCCAGTCTAAGTATTTTGCATGACACATCGAATTATAGATATTGAGACTACCATAGATGGGAATTGTGTATTTATAAAACTCGTCTACAGAGATCCAGTGATTGAATGCTGAGGAAATGTTAGGGAAATATTAACTTGAATTTTTACAATTAAGTTTGGTGCTTGGTTCACCGTTGGAGATTTTAACGAGATTACTAGAAATCATGAAAATAAACCGTAAGCACATATCAGAGGCATCATTACTCTCTTTTAAAGACATGATACAATGATGTGGTTTTATTTGATATACCTTACAAAGAAAACCCAATCTCATGGGAGTACATTGTAGAAACGACATGGTTAAATGTCGGCTGGATAGAGTCATGGGCAATGAAGACTGACATCAAATATATCCTCATACTTGCATGAAATATTCAAAAATGTGGGAATCAGATCATAGGCCGCTCGTTACAATAGTTTAAAACATTTTCCAATGGTTATGTAAATAGGGATTGAGAGACGCTATTACTCGAGGTTGAAATCCTACACGACTAAATGAACCTGGTCGCTTTTCAAAGCTGATTTAAGGCTTCAAGCGATAGATAGCAGCCTGAAAAATGCTCCAAATCCAATTTGGAGAAGCTAATTGTAAAACTCCAAGATAACATCGATAAAGCCCAACTAGACGAGACGTCAACCTATAAATTCTGTTGGAGATAAAAAAAAGAAACTTGGGCTACCATATTTGGAGGAGGAAATCTAATGAAAGCAGAAAAGCAAGGCCAATTGGTTAAAAGTGGGTGACAATTTTATTTAGTTTGTCCATGCCTCGCCAAAACAAAGAAGAACGCGTAATCGAATCCTAGGGTTAGTTAATCAAGATGGAGAATGGATTGACAATGGGGAGGGAATTGAGAGACTAGGCGAGGACTATTTCATTTCTCTTTTCTCTTCCACGAACCCGAGTAACTTCAAGAGAGTCCTTAAGGACTTATCCACTCAGTTACAAAAGCTATGAATGTTAGTCTCACTCGAAAATTTTTCGAGGAGGAAATAAAAGAGACTTGTTCTCTATAGGCCCTGAGAAAGCAACTGGGCCAGACGGTATGATGGTATTTTTTTGTCAATCTTAATGGGTTATAATCAGAAAAGATCTCATTAAACTAGTTAGGGCCTTCCATACCAATAGTTATTTTGAGAAAGAATTAAATGAAATCAACATTTGCCTCATTTCTAAATATCTTACCGACCTCGTGAGATGTCTAGATTAATACCCATCAGCCTTTGTAATGTTAGTTACAAAGTGATCTTGAAGATTCTTAGTCTTAGATTAAAGAAGACCCTTCCGAACCTTATATCTAAAATGCAATTTGCCTTTGTTGCGGGTATACTTATTACTGTTAATATCCTAATCGGTCAGGAGAACTTTCATGTCCTAAGATCCAACCAAACTTGTCGAAAAATGTTCATGGCGATTAAAAAAGACATTGTAGAAACCGAAATTCTCATTGTCAATGCTATGTAGTTCACAGACTCTCTGTACCCAAATATCAACAGATCAAGCAGTGAGTTAAAGAGTTAGTAAATAAGAAATATGAAATTGAAAGATACATAGATTACGAAACGAAACAAGTTGATAACGAAAGTGGATTAATACGAAACAGATTGCGAAGCGATATGAATTTAGCGATGGTAAAGTAACAGGATTCGTAAAACAGGTTAACGTGAACGAATACAAAATGAATACGAGAACAAATCTAAAGTAAAACGAAAAACGTAGACAAAGAACGATTCGACAGACACAATTAACAAAGAAAGTTAAAGGATCTTATTCAAATTTCGTGATCGGAGTGTGCGCAACCGGTGTTAAGCCGTGGCCGGAAGAACTGTTGGCGACGATTACCTAGAACTATAACGTAGTTGAGGCGCAACTCGCTAACGAAAACGAAGTAAGAACCCTAGTTTTTCTAAGTGTTTTGCGGTGACGAAAAGTTCTGTGAATGAATTCTCTTTCTTTTCTTTGCGTCCTTTATATAGATCTTCGTTGGCTTGGCTCATTTTCTTTTTCGTCCCGATTCGTGCTTATCCCTTTGCGGAAATATTCCTTTTCCCTGATTATCATATATCCTTTTTCGAGATCTTTCCTTATCGTGCCGACTTTAACTTTAATCACGAAACCCTAGCGAAATCGTCACTGCAAATGGGCCGATTCTCGTCTAGAATCGTAAGTGGACTTATCATCGCGGTTTGGACCCTTTCGGGCCGTTTCGCGGCTAAGTAACTTTTACGATTCCTTTTGGAGAAGTCACTCTTTGTATGGCTTTGCAACGATAGATTCGTGAAATGGTAGGACTGATCGTATAGT
>OVAN01003617.1:0-28435 GCA_900406275.1 Anastatica hierochuntica
GAAAAACAGACAATACAAAAGTGTATTTTTGTAAGTCTCCCTTTAAAAAATCACATATGAGTCAAATTTCACTGGATAGTCATTGAGTGTCACTTGGTCAATACGCGATTTAGAGAAATGTAAGTTCAAAACAAAGTTGAAATCCACCAAACCGGTCTGACCAAAACGTGTTCAAAAATTCAAAGTAGAAAGCTATCGGACCACACGTAGATAATAATCAGTCCTTTTGTGCTCTTGAGACCAAAACTTTGATTTTATCATTTGATGACAATTTATTTCAAAGCTTCAACCTACAAACCGGTCAACCACCGATGATAAATTTTACACCTAACTAACGTATGATAAATGTTAAAAGAACGATTAGGACATTTGGTCTTGTGATGTAAACTAACATGAAGCTATAGCTTTTTTATGTTCAATGTTGTAGACTGCTAGATCTAATTTAAAAATACATTTGGTACATTAACAATTTAGTTATATGTAATCATATAAATTTACCATTTAACATTTTAACAACTACATCCACACCAAGTGAGTTCACATGCATCCATATGCTATGTTTGTTGGATTCATCTATCAAACTTTAGATGAATTCAAAAATAAGTATTGTTGTAGCATGCCTTTTCTTTATTTGATGACCATGAGATTTGGAATGTATGGACCCTTAATTCTCCAAGACGGGATCATACCAGATAAAGTATCTCCAACATATTTCGAATCAATCACTCTAACCGATTTTGAGCCCGTGACCTTCTTATTAATTGGAGGGATTTTTTACTATAGGACCAACACTTCGTTGGTAATATCATAGTAGTTTTATACATCTAGCATATCGATCATTGGCTCAAAGTGTATATTTGTGACCATCTTGTAATAATAATTCTCTCTTTGTTTGAAAGTGAACTTCTAGACGACTAATGATGTATATACAACTATTGAGATATATTTTGAATTATTTGAACAATTTTTTTTTTCTGCAATAGTCTGATTTTTGTTTTGGTTTTTATAAGTCAAATAACTATGGTTCTCTGCTAGACACTTGAAGACAAAGCTTACAAAGTTGGTTCCTTTTTTCTTCCTAGATATTACAATTTAGTAATATTTAGGAGTGGAAGATAAGGCTGAAGTTTTATGGTACTTTATACATAATTAAAAGCATATGCAATACTTTTTCAATGTTACAAAAAAGGATTTATTTGAAATAAAGCAGGTATTAACCTAATTATTGACAAAAAAATGATTAAGGGGATAATATATACTTTAATACAAATTTGAAAGAAAAATGATTTTAGCCAAAGAGGAAGCACTATAACAAGGAGAAGACAAACCAAAACATGACTTTATATCATTCCTTTACTTTAGTGTTATATATGGACATGATTGTTTCTCTATCTTTTCGGTGGATTGGCATTATATGTCTCCTCACTTCATAGTTAAATATATCATCAGCCAAAAGTTTAAGATAGATTAGATATTGTAGTAGTTGAAAGTTCTTATATATAAAAATTTAGATTCAACTTATCTCACACATAAAGATTCATCATACACCATGCCAATACTTGATCTCGAAGTGACATAAAAGAAACTCTTAATAACACCACTTCGAGGGTGTAATTGAATAATCTTCAAGTGGAAAATAAAATAATGTAGCAAATGCTGCAACTTTACTCAAAGAGACCTATTTTTTATTTTTAAAATATATTTTTCTAGTCTTTTTTTTCTCTTTAGTAATTTTAATCATATCAATGAAAAGGATGTGAAAGATAATGATTAGCGAATATAATTATGTATTGTCTAATAACTAAAAAGGGTCGCAGATCTCAACCTTACATGATTGAAACCTAATGTTGAATTTGAGCTTTTTGGAAAAGGGACATGAACTTAACTTCTGTAGTGAGCAACTACACACTTAATGTACAACAACTAGAATGTAACAAAGGCATCTCTTAAGATATGCATGCATGTGCAATTGATTTCGATGGTGTCTAACCCAGAACAATGACCAACATTTACGTCAGAACCGGAAGATCTCCAATCATTAAGAAATGTTTTCTCTTCGTTTCATATTTTTTATATTTCTAGAAATTTGAATGTTTCTGCAAACAATCTTGCCAAAACAACAAAGTTAAAAAAATGTAATTGCTATCTATCTAAGAATTACGGTTGTCGCGTTTTCCTTAAAAGGAGCGACAATTCGGAAGCTTAATATAAATGAGTTTTGATAGAAAAAAAATCATATGCATGCATGTCTATATATATTGTGTATGTTATTTTTAACAATTATATATTGAGCTGTGGAATAACTATTTAATTAAATGCATTTTCTAACTTTTAAAACAATGAAATGTCTTGAAAGGGTCATATTATACATCAACTTATTAACTAATTTATCAAAAGGCTCTTTCAAGACATTTAAACAACTTTGATTTGTAATCACAGAATTTCAAAATGAGTACTTTTATACAAGTATAACAAGATTGAATTCCCAAGATAATCATACAATTATAAAAGAAAATGTTTTAATGTACAAATCCAGAAGCCTCTTGAGTTTCTTTGTATATCACAAAATGTTTTAAAGAAACTCGATATGTATTGTTCATATCATAAAAAAAACTCCTATGAAACTTCAAATGTGTCAGCTTCGTTTCTGGTTCTATAAATCAGTCAATCATAAGGCTCAGCAGAAAAATCAGGCTCTTCGGGTTTCTTAAACCGAGGCATATCGACATTCTTAACTCTCTGAGCTGCAGCACTGCGTCGTGTATTAGCCGCAAAACGCGAAGCCAAAACCATGACTCCAATGTTCATCTTTGCTTTTGGACTAGACCCAACACACTCTTCTGCTTCTTCTACTTCTTCTTTATCGCTTTGCTTTGATTCAACCGCAATGAGATTACTCTCCATGGTTCTTCTCTTGTACCTACGCCAAGCGGCTTGTATGAAGCAAGCAGCCCAAGTCCTCCAATGGTGAGAGTAGTATCTGAAAGTATGTCGAAGTTTCTTGCTGTGTAGCCGCCTAAACTGATTTGCGACAAACTTCAAATCTTCAGCTCGAAGAGCGAATGCTTCTACTTCAACTAAAGCCCTGACCGTTCTTGTAGAAGACGGTAGATTCAAAGATGATTTTGGAAGCAAAGCCCAAGAAAGAAGCTCTTCCCCGCAGAAATCTCCAGGTCTTAGTATAATCGAGTTGAAGAAACCGGTTCTGCCTCCATTGGTTGTGGAACTCTCGAGTCTACCTCTGATGATAAAGAGCATCTCTGTGATCAAGTCACCTTCACGTACAAGGTATGTCCCTTCCGTACACAGAGACGAAACCAGCCGCTCGCAGATAGCATCGAGCAACTGATCATCCATTTGGGAGAAGAAGGGGACCTGCAATTATCACAACAGCCAAAAAACCGAACTTACTCTTTGAACAAGGTCTAAAATACTAAACAGCTAAACCATTTGTAGGATAAACAAATCAACAGAAAAACTTACTCTCCGAACAAGGTCTAAACAAAGGTGGCGTTGAATATCACGGCGAAGGTCAGTGGGTAAGCTTTTCAGGAGAATCTCTTCGTCGACTCCTCTTGTTGCAAGCCACTTATACTGCTCATATCGTCTCACACGGTTTCTCAAATCTTCAGGAAGTTGGCGATGTCTCATCCACTCCTCTGTGTCTCTCTTCTTCAATCTCCATTCCTCAAGCCGTACAGTCAAAGATTGCAGATATGTCTAACAAGCAAGAGCAAAAACCGAAGAAACATAAGAAACAAAAGCAGAGACTTTTTAAGCTTTCCCATTGCAAGAATCCATACCTGCATATTCCCAATGAGATGGGCAAATAGGACAAGACCAAAGATTGCAATAAGCACAGCAAATGTAGTTTCACCGATGAATGTGGTCGTGGATAAATTTTGTCCATACGAACTGCGATCGGTAATAACAGGATAAGAGCCATCAGATTCTTAAAAGTTGTAAGCAAAAAGATGAATTTTGATGATCCCTGTAATTACCTAAGCTGTTGTAACCCCCACCACAAACAGTAGAAATATCTTTCGACAAAGTTCGACGACACGACCTTTTTGGTGATTGCATTCTCAAATATCCCATACTTGAAATCACCGTTCCGTGCATCACAGAGTTTAAACACTTTGGTGACTTTTGCCCAATCCATCTGCTTGATGTCAAAGACTGAATCACAATCTAAGTAATAGAGATGACATATGTCTCTTTCTCTGTTGCATCTCGATTTCCAGCATGATGTATATCTATCAACCGATATTATATACCACGCTGCACCAAGCACCTATCCCGACAGAAACAACTTAGTTATATAGTCAACAAAAAATCATGATATCGAATGAAATGTTGGAAGAAGAAGGGAATGTGATTCATACATGACTGGCTAGCATGTATAGCAAAAGATTATACGCAGCTCCAGCCCAAGCAGTCTTTGTAACAACACCAGTCGCTTTAACGATTTGAGAACTTAACGGTATTATCAGATAGAATCTCGGGATGTATTGGAGGAGCACAATCAAAGCAATAGCATTGTTGTTATGATCAAACCGGTAACTCTTTGTGGCCGATATAAAGAAACCAATAAATATCTGAGGGAGTGGTAATGTCGCTATGAGATCGATGATGAAGTCAGATTTAAGATATCTCCAAGCAATTGCCTTAGGATCCATCACAAGCTCACCTCTACCAAACACTCGAGTGCTTGAATTAGGCGCAATGAAACCGGTCCTAAACTTAACGAAAATATGCAGCAAGTAGAAAAGATCCGCAATCGTCCTGAAGAAAGTAACGAGGGTGCTTAAACTATTGTCGGTTCTTGCGCAGGGATAATTCGAATCCCCACCAATGGCTGGCACGAAGAAATACAACGGGTCGATGAAGAGAGCAACCATACAGGAGACAATGAAAACCCAATTCCATTTCAAGACAATCTCGCTTCCTGGATCAAGAATCGTCTTGTACCATGAGACTTTGGAAGATTTGTTGGACTTGTTGTTAGTTTTGGAAGAAGCATCAGTGAATCCAATTCTGTTTCCAGCTAAGAGATTATCAGGCTTTAGTGCTGAAGGTAAAGAGAGTTTATATGATTTGCTCATTGGATCATTCATTGCCATTAAAGCTCCTTTGCTTTCTTTCTCATCTGAATAAAACCTGAAGAAGAAAACAGAATCCTTTTTTCAAACCTCGAATCTGTAATCTGAAAACCCTAAAGCAGAGATAAAGTTCGGAGCTTGAGCTTTGATAGAAACTAATACATGTAACTATCCAAAGAAGAGAGAAATCTAAAGCTAAAGTTTTGATCTTTTTCTAATTTCTGGGTAACCAAATCAGAAATCTGAAGAAATTTCACTGACTTTCAAGAGAACTAAGAAGACCCAGAACGTAAAATCTACTAGCAAATCGAGAAAATAGCTTGGAGAGAGACTTACATAAGAAGCTTATCCTTCTTTAACTCCATTGGAAGAGGAAGCTCAAGCTCGAAAGAAAACCCTTTTGATCTAAACAGATTACAAAGAAGAAGACTGGGTTTTTAAAAGAACCCTTTCTCTGATTCGTGTCTCTGACACTGTCACAGTCTCTCTCTCTCTCTCTCTAAATCTGAGGAAGATGAACGATTTTTGTTGAAATTCTTGAGTGGAGTGAAGGAGGGAATAACTGAGTCACGGACCGAGTCAGAGAGCGTATCTTCTCTGCTTTTTTTTTTCACCTTTTGAGAAATGAAAATCAGAAAGTATATTTGTTTTTTTTTTCTTTTTTTTTTGAGACATCGAAATAAGACAAGAAGTCAACATACTTTTGACCAGATGACTTAATTAGTGTTAATTAACGTCATTTCCTTCGTTTACAATTTTTCCTTTAAATAAGCACTAATTTAGGTAACCAAAAAAAAAAAAAACTCTTTTGTAGTTTCACATTTAACTTTAAAAAACTATTTTTTGCTTCTTTTATTCGATTAAATGTTCATAATAAACTTTTAATCATACTAGGAAATCAAATATTTGACATAACTCGAAAAGTGAAACAAGTATATAGTAGGTTGATGTTTTAATTTTTTATTTGTTCTATAATGATTGATTTTCTATTTTTTAAGATATTTTTGTTTTTAATATTTTTGTTTCAAAAAAGAAAATCAAATCAACTAATAATACTATTTGCATGATTTATCAAATGAAAATTTTTAAATAAAAACAATATTTATTATTTTTTAATATGTCAAAACTTTAGAAAATCAATTTTTATGGGACTGGATTTGTATATAATTACATAGGGAAGCATCAAACACAATTTGTATTTCTAGTGAGTCTAATAGGAGACACTTAAGGGATTCTCTACAAACATTGTTGAAATTTTAATCCAAAATATATAATTTGATACGATTAAGTTCTAATATTTGTATAATAAGTTAGATTTGTATGATCCAAACTCAAAACAATGTTGAATTCTCCACAAAATTAAGCTAAAAAGAGAACCAATTTATCATATTCTCTCTATGGAGCTAAATCAGATAGTGAACAAACAAGCTTCAATTGTGTAAAAAAAGAAAAAAATTGACACTTTAAAGTCTATAAGAAAACTACTTCTCCGATCAAAATTTTATCACCTTCTACTCCATTTTCTTGCTTCTTCTTCTTCTTCTACTACTAATCTAACCTTGTTTCTGCAAATCGGACAAGTTCCGACTTTGACCAACCACATGTCCACACACCTCCGGTGAAACACATGGCCGCATCGAGGCAGCTTCCGACACCACTGTCCTTGTCTGAATCCATCGATACAGACCACACAGTCGCTTCCGTACTGTGTGGGCTCAGTGAATTTGAATTGGGGAAGACTCTTAACAAATCTGGGAGACAACCCATCTGAGGATTCGCGACGGCGACGGCGACGGCGATTGTCCCGGTGGAGAAACCAATAGAGAGCGAAGAAGAAGGAGAAGCCGAGAGACGTGAGGATGAAAAGGAAGGCGGTTAAAGCTAAAGGAACCATGATTACACTTACGAGGAAAGAAGAAAGAATCTTCGTGAGTAGATTCGTCGTGTTCGCTTTCGGTGGTGCCGGAGATGAAAAGGGTTCGCCGGAGATTGAGCCATCGTGGAGGATATGTATCGACATCGTATGACTGCGGCGGAGATAAAAAAGACTTCTCTTTTCTTGTGTTGTTTCGCGTTTTTCTTTTCACATTTAAAGAGAAATTAAATTATAAAGATCGATGATTATATAATGACTTCATTATACGAGTGTTTTTGTTATTTTTATATTATATTTATAATTAACAGACTCTGAACATTAAGGAATATTCGGACATTTTATATCAATCTGACAATGACGTTTTAAGAGATCTTCGGTTAAAAAATAAATTAATTAAAATTAGATAACGAGGAATACGTGAGCAAAGTCTTTTTAAATTGTTTTGAAAAATGTTTTCTATGAAACAAACAAGCTCTTCATATTTTTATTTGAAAAAATCAGATATAAAAAAAATGATTATATTAAAATATCTTACTAAAAATGATCGAATTATTAATTTTCTAAAAAATTTAAGCGCAATTAAACGCAAACAAATAAATGATCTTAATAAAGCTAAAATTCAGCCATGCCCACTTAAAGACTTATTACTAGTACTGTGTTTGCAGAATTTTGCAGACATTTCTTCGTCTCGCATCTAGTTTCTCAATAACTACACATACAATTCAATCTAGTCCAAGCTTCTAACTCATCTTGATGGATCCTCGAATTGATCGGTTCCATAAGAAACCAACCGGAATTGATCTTTCTAGAGCAATTCTTGAATAAAATGGGACTAGACTTTGGATTCAGATAAGCAAAACCATCAAAGGTAGAAACTTATAACACAACTTTTTCTGCAGCAAACAAGAAGCTTCCATGGTTGCACTAATAGTTTACAGGAAAGGATAAAAAGAAGATCATGTAATATATTGACCACTTTTGTTAATATTTACACATAGTGAAGTAAAAGAAAAGGATTTCAATCTGGCAATTGCTGTGTATCTGCAGGTGTCCTGGTTGTTGTTTGTGCCTAATTTATCCGAAAAAACGCAATCAGGAACTGACCTTTTGACATATTGGGCTATGTTTCCAAACTCGCTATGAGCGATAATCATCCAATTAGCGCCTAGTCCCGTTCATTCTAAATTTCTCATGACATCCTGCAAATGTGGAAAGTGGAAACCAAACTTACAAAACAAAACAACAAATGAAGTTTTTTAGCTTCAAGAAACACCTGTAAAGATCAAAGGGGAAAAGAGTAACACAAAAAACTTACGAGTAGGAAGGATGGGGAAGACGTCGATCTTGATCTTAAGAGCGTCGATAATAGAAAGAACTTCTTCGTTTCCAGATGCCATAAAGAGTCTCAGAACTCTCTCATTCAATTTCCCAGCTTTCAATGTCCTCTTTAACATTACAACACACACCAAGAGATAAACAACATCAAACCATATGTAATGGACCAAAGACTAACAAAAGCCGATAAAGAAACTGCAGAATTCACTCGCTAAGCTTTGTCTAACTCAACTTCAAATCCCAAATAATCCACTGATCATCGATTTAAGAACAGATAAGAAGATCTCAACGACACAAACAACTATTCTTTACAAAACATGGTATACTAACAATTCAGAAAACCCCTAAAAGCAAATTAGTATCAACACAAGCGTAAAGCTTGAAACTTTCACTAAAAACTTAACACACGATCAAGAGAGTAATGAAAAAATCCCAAATTTTACAGCGAATTCGAAAAACCCAGAACCTAAATCACACCGACTAATACAGAGAAGGATTTTAAGATTAGGGTTTTGTTCTTTTAACCGCGAAGAGATCAAGGACGATGTGATCAGGAAGATGCGAGATATCGTTGATGCGAGAGAGATTTAACACGGCGGCGTTGACGGTGAGAGAGAGCAGGGACGGAGGAGGGTTTCTCATTCAGCCAGCCGAGAGGATTTTGTCACAGAGATTTGATTAACGAAATCGCAAAAGCTCCGTTCTTTGATTCGTTACGGGTTTTTAATTGCTTTCTCCTCCGCCGCCTTCTTCTCGTCGCCGCCGAATCTGAATTTCCACGGTCGAATTCTTCTATCTTGACGTTGAGAAAACGCTTCTCGAAAAGCAAAAGGGCCAAAAAGGAGCGATCTTTCTTCTCCCTCTTTTTTTCGCGTTTAGTCTATTAAACGCTAAACATAGCGTTTGGGTGGCGGCGTTTGGATTTACTAGGTGATGTTTCAAATGGATAAACGTTGTCGTTTTTTTATAACCAATCGATTCATGACTCAAAAACCTTTAATCCCTCTAGAACGAGAAAATACTCATCTTCAGCGAGTCAACCCCTTCCAATATTCTCATATTTTTCTTTCTATGAAATTATGCAATGGTGTTCTCCTGTTGAACTTAACAAAATCTATAAAACTTCTACTCTCGACTATATCAAATTTTATTTTTTTGCATTTTCCTACAGAAATGGATTTTGCAATAACATTTTGAGTTTGGGGTTTTTTTGCATTTTTTCTTATCTTTTTTTCACCTTTTGCATTTTCTCTTATAGAACTCAAATTTTAGTCAATGTAACAAAGATGGCATTGTGTTACATTTTGGGGTTTGAGCGATCAAGCTCCCTAACGATGGGCCAAAATTAATAGAAAGTCAACATAATAGAAAGCCCACTAATCTTGATACGGGCTTGACGAAGCACAGTCTCGTAACCAAACTATGGACCTATAACTTTGGTCTAGATTGATTAAAATAAGTCGAATTTGTATACCAAATAAAATAATATATCTCCTAAATGAGTATTATGACATTTTAGTGTTGTTTCAATGACAAAAGGTATCGAGATGGAGAAATTTCGAGCATTTGACTAGTTGCTTGTTACAAGATTGTGTTAATGACAGATTTCAAACAATTGCTTCTAATCTCTTAAAAATTCAAATTTAAGTGAAAATTTTAAATCATGTAATGGCAAGTGACTTGTTACATTAGAATAATTACAATATTTTTTTTACAAAGATGAAAAATCATTAAAACATTTCTATGTAGTTGTAACTTTTTTTGTCACTAAATCGGTTTTATTTGTCAAGGGAGCAAGTAATTCCGAAAGAAAATTATTAACATGCATGCATGTAAAACTAATATAATCTATACGCAGCGAATCTAATATCTAGTATTATATTCTCTCTTCTGGAAGGTAAGTTTTTACATTGTTTTTTGCTTATAGATTTCTTAAATTATGAACTAACCTGAATTTTTTTAAAAATTAGGTGAAAATTTGTAGGTAACGATCGTCAAAAGTGAGCTGACTTTCTAGGAATCTAGTTATAGGCAAAACAACTAGCAAAGAAAAATATAATTTGTTGTTAAAAGGTCAAAAAGAAAATAACACTACTACTTCTAATTTTTCATTAAAGAATAATTTATTTTAAACTTTCATATTCATGTTTGAAGTTTAGAGATAGTCATACTTCTCAAAATGCATGAACAAAAATGTTAACTTAAATCATAGTATTATCTCTAAATTAAACGACATTAAATGAAAATTATTAATAGTGAAAACTACAGGTTAAGATGATATATGGTTGGGGAAATCAAGTCGTCTCTTTCAAATTAATTCCCACTATATTGGTAAAAAAAAGATTTGTCAATAAATACGTGTAAAATGTCGACATGAAACTACAAAAATATAGATCTATCATATTTAACAAAAAAAAAAATCTATCATTACTTACTTCATTCGTATATATATGAATATGATCATATGGATTTTTTTCTTTATAGTGAATCTGATCAATGTATGTAAATGTGGTTACGTCAGATATAAAAATCGCAATCATTGGAAAAAAACACACAAGTACATAACTTTTGTGTGTCTCATTTTTTCTATAATGTTTTTTGGTGATTTGTTTTACTGATTAATAATGAACTAAGCAAAAGTGTCATAATACAAGATTCACCTCGAGTCATTACATATAAAACAAAAATAAAGTCACTATTGTTTTTGTATATTTCTCTAATAAAGTTTATTTCTAACCTCAAGAAAAGTGTTTTCTTCTGGTTTGACTTTAAAAACATTGGACCCACTAAATCTTGATAAACAGAACTTGCTCTGCTTCTCGCTTCCGTGTCTTCTTGTCCTTTGTTTCCGTTCCACATCTTTCCCATTTCCAAATTTTTATAAAATACTTTTACTATTTTTACATTCAATAATATATTCGACGAAGTTTTTTTTTTTGTTAATTTTATTTGACGAAGTTTTAACTGTAAAAATATTTTTTATATAAGTAAGAAAATGAAGATAAAAAATGGGAAAAGAAGTTCCACCTTAAAATTGAAAAGAATAGTTTGGGATTTGGTTGTCTAACTTAAATTAGAAGTCATGTTAATTTCATGAAACTATATAAAAACATTTCTTTTTTCCCTTCTTTTTGGTAAAAAAAACATTTCTTATTTCTTTACCTTATTTTATGGAGACAAGCGAACTTTTAGTCCTTTTATGAATTTAATTAGAAACCATAACAAATACGATGATATTTGAAATTACGGACATTATGAGAGCACCCGCATTGAGAGTTTAATGCGGGGTTTACACACAAATCAAGAAAAAAAACACAAAACCCGAGGAACCCGAACTCTCTCGAACTCTTCCGAGTGAACCCGAAACATAAGGGGTTCGCCACGTGACGAACCCCATTGGTCCGATTTTTTTTTTAAACGAAAAAAAAAAAAAATTAATTTTTTATTTTTTTTGGTGAACCCTCCATGCACATGCAGATGCCCTAATGTATATTACAAAACCCTCCATTAATTAACTCTCATATCCTTTCAAAAAAGCATTTTACCATTTGGCGAAAATAAAAGCATTTTACCATTTTGTCTATAATTTCTTATTAAAAGTTTTTTTTGGTCCACAAGAGGAGCATTTTAATAAAACCCATCTATTATTATATTATTAAATTTTTTTTCAACCACACAAAATTAATTAATTCTCCCTCATGTTGACTAAAAAAAAAATTTTCCCCCATAATATTGAGCTAATTAGGGCACCTCCATTAGGGGTTCTAATGGAGGGGTTCACACCAAAATCAATAAAAAAAACACAAACGCCGAAGAACCCGGGCTTTCTCGAGCTCCTCCGAGTGAACCCGAATCATAAGGGGTTCGCCACGTGGCGACACCCCATTGGTCCGATTTTCTTTTTTTTCTTTCTTTTTTAAAAACGAAAAAAAATTTTAAAAATCAATTTTTTTTTTTTTTGGTGAAACCTATGGGGATGCTCTTAGCCCTTGAAATTATCCATTAAGTAACTTAAAAAAAACATTGTAGATTGTGAAGTAGTGGTGGTGTTCTTGACTTAAATGAGGGAACATGGGATTTGGTGAGATCGAAAATTACTAATTAGCGGAAAGCAAGTAATTAATTTGCTCATTATACGATTTGTTTCTTCCTTTTAACCTAATCTTTTGATTTGACTTTCAATGTCTTAAAAGTTAATCAGATCCAATCCAATCCCCATTATATATACTCTTTTATTTTTTCAAATCATAACTTTTCTTAATACTATACGATTTTGGGAAACCTGCAGATTCATAAGGCACATCCTTTCTTGGTGTAACTGCTAAATCTTTAATGAAAAATTTTCTCTTCTGTCATCATCAATGGTCCAACACTTAATTATCACTCTCTATCTCTTTCCTCTTATTAGAAACCAAATCTCTCAGAAGAAGAAAAAAAAACAGAGCTCTCTCTCTCTTTATCTCTGAGCTTCCATGTCTCAAACCAACAACAAAGCTTGAACCTTTCTAAGCCTCTTCTCAGTTTTGTCTTCTTTCCTTCAAACCCATGAAATTTTCTCGGGAAAATATGAAGTGGGTTTTCTCAGAAATCAAAACAACCAAGAATTTTCTCTCTCCTTCATCACTTCCACGACCGCCGCCGCCGCCGCCGCAACCACCGTCGTTACCTCTCAGGCCAAACAAAAACTTCGATCTAAACAGCAAAATCAGCCCAAGCATTCTCCTTATAATCATAATCCTTTCAATCATCTTCTTCATCTCAGGTCTCCTTCATCTTTTAGTCAGATTCCTTCTCACGCCATCGAACAGAGACAGAGAAGATCATTTCGACAACGTCACTGCTCTTCAAGGTCAGCTTCAACAGCTTTTTCACCTCCACGATTCCGGAGTCGACCAATCATTCATCGATACGTTACCAGTTTTTCATTACAAATCCATCATCGGTCTCAAGAACTATCCTTTCGATTGTGCTGTTTGTCTCTCTGAGTTCGAAACAGAGGACAAGCTTAGGCTTTTGCCCAAATGTAGCCACGCCTTTCACGTTGATTGTATCGACACGTGGCTTCTCTCTCACTCGACTTGTCCCTTGTGTAGATCCAGCCTCCTCTCGTCTCACCAGGATCATCCTCGTTCCTCTGTTCTCCTCGTTCTTGAGTCAGCTCCTAGTGAGTATAGCTCGAGAGAGATCGGTAGAGACAGAGAGAATCCACCTTGTTTGGCTGCTAATGATGTTGATGATGTGTCTAGTGCGCATTCACAGACAAATTCTCATATGGGTTTTGTCGGAAACAATGATCTTGGATCGACCCGTGTTGATTCGGGTCGTGAAGATCGATACCCAGATAGTGAATTGGGTGGTTTGGTTGGAAAGGTTGTTCCTTTTGCTGTCAAGCTTGGGAAATTTAGGAACATAGACATTGGCGAAGGAACCAGTGGCAACAACAATGTAGGTGATAGCAACAGTTTAGATGAAAGAAGATGTTTTTCGATGGGATCATATGAGTATATAATGGATGAAGAAACCGCTCTTAAGGTTCATGTTTCTTCGACCAAGAAACTAGCAAGTTTGCCCGGTCACAGGACGGCTATGTCCGAATGCGGTTTTGATCCAAGAGGGAAACTAAAATCCAATGGGAGTGGATCAATGAGGATCACGGAAGAAGAAGAAGAAGGAGCTAAAAATAATGTTGTGGAAACAGAGAGCTTTTCGTTATCGAAAATTTGGCTAAGGGGAAAGAAGGAGAAGCATAGTAGTAAGGTTCAAGGGAAAGAGGACGATAGTTCATTGGTTTCATCAAGAACATTCTCTTTCGGATTATCCAACCAACGGAATCCTCCTGATGCTAAGATTGAAAGCAGTTGCGAAGAAGAGAATCAAAAGAACGAAAATTCGGAATCTTTACAAGCAAAAACACCATCTTTTGCTAGGAGGACTATGCTTTGGCTTTCAGGGAGACAAAACAAAGTTGTTCATTCCTCTTCTTCGTCTAATGTCTAGTTCGTAAAATTTAATTTTATTTTTCAATTGTTTCTTTGTGTTAGTTAGTTAGTTTGAAATATATATTTTTAGACATATAATAGTTTGAGAATATCTTGGTGCGTCTTACTTTTAGTTGCAAATCCTTTTCAGTTCTTAAATATTTTTTTGGACCAACGTTTTAATAATCGGTTTATGCTTAGCATCTAACGAGAAAACGACTCAAATTAAATGTAATGCATAAGTAAGTTAAAAGTTGAAAAGAAAATTGCCAATTATATTTTAGTTATCTGATTTTTTCAGCTAAAATTTGAAAGAGTTAGGTTCAAAATTCAGAATATTTGGGCATGAATTAAAAACTAGGTAACTACATATGATATATACAATTTGCTTTTCTTTTTAAACAAAAGAGTAATTAATTATAGAGTTTGCATTGGAGGTACAAAAAAAAAAACTCATTCCTAAAACTTTTCTAAAATAGTCTGGGAAAATTTTGCATAAATATTGGACTATTCATCAATCGTTAATTATTTACTTAGTAATGTAATTTCACTCTTCCTCCATAATTAGTCAATTTACCACCAAAATGAAAGTCATACAGAATTCTCAATTCCTTAAGACATAAAAAAAGTGAAAGACAACATGTCGTTTCGAGTACGATAAAACGTCAAGTAGTCCAACTGTCAAACAAAACAGTTAATGACCAACTGGGCTGGGCTGAAAAATATATAAACATGCTTCCAAATCTGTAAATATGATATGGACTGACATTTTATAAGGGAACATCTATATCTTTTAATTTGTTATCATTCTACTAATTAATCTATAATGAAAATGGTAGCAAGCTAGCTGTTATAGAGAAACTATTGGGATTATGTTCTAATCAAAGTTTAAAGTTTGAACTACGGTATTTTTCAATATATAAATAACAACTATCTTTTTTTTTCTCAAAAGAAAAATTTGCCAAGAAAAGCAATCAAAACATACATATATATATATATATATATAAATGTCAGACTTTAATTTTGTTTTATTTTAAATGTCGTTTTATACTTTCAATGCAAAAGTTTGTTAAAATTTTCACTTATATCTCTATTTCGTTAGCTTATTTAATAACTATATAACGTCGTAACGAATTGAATTGATAACTTTTTCGAGCGGCTCTGATAGCCCTAGTGGAAAGAGGCCAGCTCATTAAATCTGGGGGTCGTAGTTTCGAACCTCCGGTCGCGCCTCCCCGTATGAGGGGTATGAGCTACCGGATCAGCCCGTTGTGATCCGGATTCTTCGCTTGTGAGGTAATAAATTCCCGGAAATAGAGTTAGGGCCACCGAGCCAGCCCGTTGTGGCCCGGATTGCCGACAAAAAAATTTTTTAATCTTTTTTTTTCTTTTCCACAAAAAGGTGTGCTTGAGGGCAAAATAACATCTTTAAAAAGAATGCTTAACTGATTTCCCCAAACTTAACAAAAAAAAAATTGAGAAGAATAATAAGGGAACGATTGACAATAAAAAAAAGAATAATAAATTGAAGAATCGGGAGTATATTCCACGACAAAGAACGTGTTTGAATGTTATTTTTGTTCATCTTCTAGATCTGCAGAAGCACATGGACACACTTGTCTACACCAAGTCTGGAAAAGAGCTTTCATGTTAAGATAATCAGATCTCTTGACTCTTGTATATACTAAGATCCAAGGTTTTATTTAAACAAAAGCATATATTATACAATTAGGGGTTGATTAATTAACCAAAATCAAAAAAAAATTAAGCCAACTCTCTGTGTGTAGTGTTTTAGGCATAGTTTGATTGTGTACAATACATTAACCTTCAATATACGACAAAGAAGTACACGTATCTTTTTAACATTGCTATTATTCTTTTAACCTATAGTCTATTATTGAGACTATTAACTATATAGTTTCTATATATGTTACAAGATCGTCTTAGCAATGTACACTACTACTACATACACTTGACATAATCATACAAAGACAATAGAGAGAGAAAGAAAGAGAGAGAGTGAGATTCAAGAGGAGAGATGGGGAAGTTAGAGGAGTACAAGCCAATGATGGCTATGATAGGGATCCAAGTGTGTTATGCAGGAGTGACTCTTTCAGCAAGAGCTACTTTGGTTCATGGACTAAGTCCTAGAGTTTTTATTCTCTATAGGCAAGCCTTTGCAACCATTTTCATCTTCCCATTTCTCTACTTCTCTAGGTACTTTTTTTTTATCACCACATCTCTCTCACTCTCTCACTTCCTAAATGGCAATGTGAATTTGTAATAAGTTCTTGCTAATTCTTTGTTTTTTTGTGGATTAAATGTAGGCGAAAATCGAAGATATCTTCTTTGGATCTAAAGAGCTTTTCTTTAATATTCTTGGTCTCTCTTATAGGGTAAGTGTATATGTAAATATAAAGGATATAATATACTCTTCATACCATCATAGCATCCAGAATCCGTTTAAGAAACCAAAGAACACGCAGTTCTGATACCACCTGATATATCTTAAGAACTCTAGTTTGCTAATCTTGGACCATTTTGGTTTTTGTTTTCCTTTTTTGTAGCATTACAATCAATCAAAATCTGTATCTCGAAGGTCTTTACTTAGCTTCATCTTCAATGGGAAGTGCAGTGGGTAACATCATCCCTGCAATAACCTTCATCATCTCATTTCTAGCAGGGTACACATGCATACATAGACTTCTTTATATGAAAATTTTTAAAGATTTATGCATGTGTTACTAATTATTATTCATCTATATAGATATGAGAAAGTGAATTTAAGGGATTTAAGAGGCTTAGCGAAGATCGCAGGGACTATTCTATGCGTAGCAGGAGCAATCACCATGACTCTGCTTCGTGGACCAAAGATTCTCAACTCAGAATCATCCTTACCAATGGCTAGATCTTTACTGGGTGAAGTTGTTAAAGACCAGAACTTGTGGCTGTTTGGTTGTACGCTCTTGTTCTCTAGTACTCTTTGCTGGTCCTTTTGGCTTACACTTCAGGTAAATTTCATTGAACATATAACATATGTTTTGCTCAGTTTCTTGCCTTACAAGAAAAGCTAACTTTTTTACAACAAAACCCTAGGTTCCAATCTCTGCTTATTACCCGGATCACCTTTCTTTATCAGCATGGATGTGTTTATTCGGAACGATACAATGTGCAATCGTCACTTTCTTCCTTGAGAAAGACCCAAATGCTTGGATTCTCCATTCCTACTCCGAGTTTGCGACATGTCTCTACGCAGTAAGCATAACATATCCTCTGTTTTTTTTTCTTTCTTTAGTAGTAATTCAAAAGATTAGCTTAAACCCTAACTTTGAAATTCATTTGTCAGGGACTTGGAGCATCTGCACTTTCGTTTACAGTTCAAGCTTGGGCTATATCAAAGAGAGGTCCTGTGTTCTCTGCATTGTTTAATCCTTTATGTACTGTCATCGTCACAATCTTGGCTGCTCTGTTCTTCCACGAGGAGATTTATACCGGAGGGTAAACAAAAAATGTTATATTATATTATATTATAACGTTACATAACTATAATCCATAACACAATTTAATTGTGTTAATCTTTTTTGATCTTTTTGAAATAGTTTAATCGGAGCATTAGGTGTGATAATGGGGCTTTACATTGTGCTATGGGGTAAAGCAAAAGATGTCATGATGAATCAAGAACAGAAAGACAGAACACAGAACTCATCAGAAGTGAAGATTCAGATCGAAGATTCTTCGAACACAACAACCAGTAATAGAGATCTCAAGAATCCACTTCTGTCCAAAGATAAATCAACAGAAGAAATCCAAATACACCAACAACTAAACTAATTCAAGATTTTTTTTTGTTCTTCCCCATTTCTCAAAATTTTGAAAGATTTTGGTTTAATAAAGACAAATTTATTAATGAAAATTTTTGAAGTATATAGCTTGAAGAACTAGTCACTGTATCATAGAGTGGTCTTAATGTTTAGCAACAACAAGTCTGGTTAGCATTTGCAATGTTCGTGCTGTATTAGTACTAGAAATGTTGGTAAACCTAAAGAGAGGTCATTTTGTATTTCATTTCTTGAAATACATATAAAGAGAAGGGCGGGCAATCGGTTCCTCTGTCGGGTTCTGGATAGTTTGGGTCCACCTATATAGGACTCGTTTAGGAACCGATTGAGTTTCGGATCGATTCAAGTCCGTGTTGGTTTTGAAATTTTGAAAAGAACCGAATTGGATTTGAATACCGAAAAAACTCGTATTACCCGAAAAATGCGAATTACCCGAGAAGAACCGATTCACCAAAAAAAATAAAATAAAATAAAATTTATGTTTATCTATAAATCATATGTATTCGGATACCCGTTCGGTTGCGATTCGATTCGATACTCGAAGCATTATAATTTTAGAAACCGTTTGAATTTTTATTCGACTTCGGATCGGTTCGATTCCGTTTTATTCGGTTTGGATCCGGTTAGAGTTTTGGGATCCGTGTTAATTGCCCAAACCATAGTTAGAATTTATAAGAACAACCAATTGACGTTTTGGTGGTGTAGCCAGTGATAAAAATTTGAAAACGACACATAAGGTCAAAGTTGGACAAAAGCCATTACCTTACAGAGAGAGAGAGGACCACAAGCACCTTATGTGTTTATGATAACAACAACAACACAGAAGAAATTCTCATTACTGTTGATGTGATTTTAAAGAGAGAGAGCAGATCAGATTCTGGTCAAAAAAGAAGAGTCAAAGTCTTTCATAATTTCTTCCTTTTGTCATCATTATAATGTTAAAAGCAAAACTAACCAAATATCAAACAAACTCACAATAAAAAAAACACCTTCTAGAAGAAGGTAAAAATATATTATTATATACAAACTATAGAGAAATTTTCATATATTTCTTCACACCATTATACATATCTAAAATATTTTATAAAAAAAAAAACAAGTGTAGAGCTCTTTTTTTCCCATGGCTTGTTTGAAAAATGATATCTTTCTTTCTTTCCTTCTTTCCTTCTCGGTGTTTAGTTACCTTGGACCGGATAGTTCCATTGCGAACGAATCTAAAGGCTGATGATCATCATCATCATCGAAAGCCGCCGAAGATCCAAACATTTGGCAAGTTGGATCATAGCAATGTGGTTCAACCCTTGAGACAGAAGTAGTAGACATTGAAGATATTGTCTTGAAAGAGATATTGGCATGGTAGAAATGCGAATTGTTATGCGAAGCAGCCCATCTCTCGGCTAAACCATCGCCTTCAAGCATCAGAACAACTTCGGACATTTTAGGACGATGAGCGGGGAGATATTGTGTGCATAGCAATGCAACTTGCAACATCTCTCCAACTTCAATCTTATCATAGTTAGTTCCGAGTTCTCGGTCCACCAATTCCTCTACTTTCATCTCTTCATGCAATTTTCTCACCTGAAAACCAAATTACAGCATCAGAAGAGAAATGTTGAAATCTCATAAAGTAGTAGAAATGATTTTGAGTACCCATTCAAGAATTGCTCCTTTCTGGCTAATGTTTTTACCAAACTCGAGAGCTCTCATTCCGGTAATGAGTTCAAGCAAGAGTATACCAAACCCAAACACATCGGTTTTCTCGGAAGACTGACCAGTGGAGAGATATTCTGGCGCAATGTGGCCAACTGTGCCACGAACGGCTGTTGTGACATGAGAATCCGCGTGGTTAAGGAGCTTTGCGAGTCCAAAGTCACCAACAACAGCTTCATAGCACTCGTCTAAGAGAATATTAGCAGCCTTTACATCTCTGTGAATGATCTTGGGATCACACTGTTCGTGTAAATACAACAAGCCTCTCGCTGCACCAATTGCTATCCGCTTCCTCGTGTTCCAGTCCAATGCCGGTTTAGCTACAACAGTTAACAAAAAATTGGTTTTAACAACATTCGTCGAAAATGTGATTTGGATCAAAAAGTTGAAGACTTTAACTAACATTTAAGCTTAGTGGCGACGCTTCCATTGGGCATGTAAGGGTAAACAAGAAGCCTTTCACCCGGAGTTGCGCAATAACCGATTAACCGAAGCAGATTCCTATGAACAGCCAAGCTAATCAGCTCTAGCTCAGTACGAAACTGCGAATTCCCCGAGGTTCCATTAATATCATTCAACCGTTTCACTGCCACCATTGTCCCGTCTCCTAGCTTTCCTCTGTACACATTACCGAATCCTCCAGCGCCGAGAATGTTCTTGGAACTGAAACCATCAGTAGATACATGGAGTTCTCTGAATGTGAAGCTTCTTAGATTCCCAAGTCCTTGAAGCCCTTCCTCTTGTTTGTCTGCTAAACACGAAACTCGAAACTTTTAACATCTTCCTAAACAAAAAGGAAGGCGAAGAAAGTGAAAAGCTCGAAATCGACAAACCATTTAAGTTAAGGATCAGTAGCCTTCTTTGTTTCTTTCGGTACCAACAAAAGAACACGAGAGCAAGGAGTAGTATAACAACAAAGCCGAGACTTAGACCAAGCGCTATCGCCAATCTATTAGACTTGCGTCCTACAAACTCAAGTAACCAGAAAGATCAATGAAAGAATTCAAGTAACCAGAAACAAAAACAGAGACAAGAACGAGAGAGAGTTTTACCAGAGGAGGAGCTCAAAGAAACAGAAAGAGGACTTGCATTGATTGAACCAGAACAAATCTCAGGTGGGCTGTTTCTACAAATCAAAGGATTCCCAGCAACACTACATTCAACAATAACAACAAAGCAAAGCAAGAAACAAGACTTTAAGTCCTCTGATTAAACACAACAAGACTTCAAAGAAATTTGAAAACTGAACAAGATTTTGTTTTTGTTTCTTTACTTGAAAGTCCTGGCTGGGAATTTAGGAACAGAGCCACTGAGATTGTTGTAAGACAAGTCTCTGAAAGAATCAAACAACAACAAAGACAAGGTGAAATTAGTCAAATAAAGAAAGAAGAAAGAGACAAATCTTGAAACTCACAAGAAGGAGAGGTGAGGGATTTGAGACAGAGAGGCAGGGAAGGGCCCAGAGAATGAGTTGTTGTTTAGTCTCCTAATTTTGCAAAAAAAACAATTCGTACGAGGTTAGATGATGATGATCAACGATTCATATGAACAAAGATGTAATAGAGAAGAAGAAGAAGAAGAAGAAGCTTTACAGATACTGAAGGCTGCTTAGCTGCTGAAAGGAGACAGGGATTTCGCCGGAGAATCTATTGTTGGAAAGATCCAAAGTCTGTAACTTTGAAAGACCACCGAGCTCCGGTGGGATTTTGCCGGAGATTTTGTTATTCTGCAACAACCTTCAAAAACCCACAAGTAGAAAAAAAATGAACAAATCTCGAACTTGAGTGAGGTCCGAGGAAAGTATGTCGTTATCTTACACTTGTCGGAGATTTGTGAGGTTTCCGATTGATTCAGATAAAGTTCCAGAGAGAGACTGACTTGGCGCTCCTCTGCCATTAGAAACAGAGAGAAAGATTTGTCGCCATTAGTGAAACAGAGCAACAACAAAGAAACCGAAGTGGAGAAGAAGAAGAAGAAGAAACTCACAGGCCAATGACGAGGTTGTCGGGAGAGCAAGTGATCATAGCCCAACTACAAGGATCAACTGAAAATTCATCCCAGTTGTTTAAAGCTCCATGAGGATCATTCAAACTGTTCTTTATATTTATCAAAGCTTCCACTGTAAACAAACCCAGAAAGGAAAAAAAGTTCGAATTTTTATTCATAAAAACTCAATCTTTAAACCAAAAGGAATGATTTTGTTGTTGTTTTACCTTCAGGGTTTCTAGGTTCGGAAGAGAGAGTAAGAGGAGAGAAACAGAGAAACAAGAACAAGTAGAGGAGATGAATCATCTTCTTCTTAGCTATCACCATGGAAGCTTTCAAGGTAATGAGTTGAGTGAAGAATGATAATTCAGAAGAGAAGGGGAGACAATGTTACTTTTATGTTTGTGGGTGATGTGCCCACAAACACACATAGAAAAAGAAGAGAAAGCAAAAGCAAAACAGAAAAGAAGAAGAAGAAGAAGGAAAACAAAATCTCTGCTTTTAATATTTTAAGATTTTAAAAAAGTATAGGGTCTATCAAAGAACTCTTTTGTTTCTGTCTTCTTCTCAAACAGTCTCATTCACAGGGGATGAGTTTGTTTGTTTATAAGCATGAGAGATCGTTTAAATGGAGGAGCGAGAGGCAAAACAAGAGTGAGAGAGAGAGAGAGGAAGTGTGTGATTTTGTA
Organism: Anastatica hierochuntica; assembly: GCA_900406275.1. Taxonomy (NCBI): domain Eukaryota; kingdom Viridiplantae; phylum Streptophyta; class Magnoliopsida; order Brassicales; family Brassicaceae; genus Anastatica; species Anastatica hierochuntica. The sequence continues at coordinate 22,516 of OVAN01003617.1, forward strand.
GAGAGAGAGAGAATAGGATTGTGGGGGGAGAGAGAATCAGGGGAAGCTGATTCGGACTGTCGGACCCGGGATGGTGGATGCTTGGTCTACTCGAGTCTCTCTTTCTATTTTTCTTTATTGCCAAATTTTTGTATATTAGAATAATTATATTTTAAGACTTTGATTTGACATATTAGTTTTATCATTATTGTTTGTATTTGTGTTTCTCGCTTGTATATTAAATATTAGTATATTTTAAAAATATTATTATACCTTAATATTTTTGTTCAATTTCTCTTCAAAGTTGTACACATAAATTATGAAAATAGAAAAAGAAAAACCATTTTGATATCATATGTATTATAATTTGATCAAGTGTTTATATTTTAAGTATTTTTTAGATTTTATTTTGTAATTAGCAAACACGAACATAAACGTATGCATAACCTATAAACACAATCAAATTTATTATTTTTTTAATTTCAAAAACTTATTTATAGGCAGACTATAGTAAACATATCAAGAAAACCATTAATTATGTTTTAAATCTCCAAAAAATCAAATTACATATTTTAACCTCGATGTTTTGTTTTTGTGTTTTTTTGGTTCATACAAAAAGAGTATTTTTGTAAAACACCTCCAATATTTATAGTAATTTTTTTCACTCCCACGATTTTAAATACTATTTTTTGTATGCACATTGTCCAAATTTACTCTTATTTATATTACATGAATCGATTAACAAAGATTTTTACGTATACTAAAACCTCTAATTGTATCATGTATAACAAACAAAAAAGCTAAAATAAATTGATTCTGTATTCATCAAATTTAATGAAATATAATAATCCATTTCAAACTGTCAACTAAAAATCTAATGAAAAACCTTTTAGATGAGATTCATTTGTTAATGAATTTTAGAATATATGATGCTATTTTTTTATTTTAGATTATCAGAATTGGCCCCCCTACTTTTGTGATTATGAATAAACCGCCACAACTCTACCAATTATCAATTGAATTTATTCAATTTTACATTGTAAATAGCTGAATATTTTTTAAAAAAAATTGATAGTGTACTAGTAACTAGAAACTACCGGTGATAGGCTATAGGACTTAACACACGCTAAAATACGCTTCCTCCTATTGTCTTTTTCCAATTTTATCTTCCATATTAATAGGAAACAATATTTCTATCATAATATGAAATTTAATGATACTGATATTTAATTACTTTTGCATATATAAAGAAAAAAAATTGTATAAAAAATATCAAAACGCAACAACATGAGATAGTGGTACGAAGAGAAACGGGCAATAAGTAAAGAAAAAGCCTAAAACAGGAAAAATCCACATTCGCCTGATGTTTACATTATTTACGTGAAGTCCCTATACTTTTGTAATTTTTCTTTTTTTGGCTCTCTTTTTCCTTTTCTATTATCTTTGGCCCACCTCTTTCCACCTTTCGCATTTAATCAAATCGAATGCCCTAATAATTACATCTTTATCTTCTTTTTTTGGTTCTTATTTAATTACTTTTTACTAACTTTATTTTCAATCACGTCTTACTTTACTGCAAGAACATTCATGACCCCCACGTTTCGAATGTATGTTTTTGATAAAGCTTTTTGTAAAATTTCACTAATAAATAATCAATCATGTGTTCCCCCATTTGCATCGTGCGTAACGATGCACTCGAACAGGTAGCTATTAATCAAAAGACAGTTTTATGTGCGAAGACTATGATAAAGTCTTGAGTACTATGGAAGTATTTTAGGCTATCCAAACCAATTGATTATGAGTTAAAAGTTTATAAAACATAATACGATATAGCGTCCTAGCGTGTCACGCTAGATGTTCGATCCAATCGAAATCGATTTGACCTATGGACTAAGGCATGATTAATATTAATTGAAATCGGTATGATCCAAAATTAGTTTTATTTAACTGAAACTAGTCTTATATGACTAAATGATCGAGATTAATGATTATACAAATAATTATTTTTAGAAGGTGTGCGAGTAATATCATATATCGAAAATATGATAAAATCTTGAATGATATATAAATAAGATGGTTTAATCAATTCATTGCTAACTTATTTTGAGTTTGAATAACATAAAACTTAATACAAACTTAATAGAGTTTTGAATCAAAATACAAATACAAAGAAATCTAAGTATAACCAAAATTTTGGATTTAGTAGGTATTATCTAATTAACTACAGAAAATTCATTTTAAATATTTTTTTATCATGTGTCACATGATATTGATTACTTCCCTTTAAAAATGTTTATGTACATCTATAAATATTCGGGAAAAAAATTCATTAGAATATGTAAATTAATTGATTTGTGTTATAATCCACAAATCCAAATAATGCATTTTGATAAATTTTGATATCTTGCTTTCACATAAGTGTTAGGTTTTACATTGATGCAAAAAAGCACGGAGATGGATGACCAAAATGCCGAATCAGGCTGAGCATAATGAGGTAAGCAGTAAGATGCTTTGTAACCGATCAACCTACTTTCGAGTCACGTATTATCGATGATCTTTCTACATCATGCATGCATCTTTGTACTTGTACATATTGTGTGTATATATATATCTATCTTAATTATTGTTTTCGTATTATTTTTTGTCAACAAACGGACCACAACGGACCGGTCCGATAGTCCATGTAGTCTCACATATTCTTTCCACTATGCGAATAAGGAAAATCGAATTATGGTGACATACTATGGATTCAATCACCAAACTATAATGTCATAATTATTTTTTGTAATTTGTTTATGAGACACATATAAATTATTATTTTTGCATTTTGTTTAGAGTAATATATATCTTTGTGTGATTATTTTTTATAAATAAGTTAACATCAGAATTAGATTCATCATGTGGGATGTGGCTAATATCATTCCAATCGAATTTGCAAGACTTCAAATTTTTGGCCATTAGCTAAAGTGGAGGAGAATGGATGATGGGACAAATCCAGGTGAAAATGAAATATTATTATGCGTATTGGTTTCTATTTCAATATTCTGTTGTTCTTAGTTTTTTAAAATAAAATTTATGTATATAGTAAAAAATCAGAAAAAGGGGGAAATAATTATTTTTCACGAAGTGATTATAAAAGTAGAATCATCTTCCCAATAATTTGCACCACATTAGAAAAAATTGTTAGTTTTTTCTCTCTTATGTTTCTTCCTAATATTTGTTTCATTTATTTTCCGCGGGAATATATTCTAAAATGCACCAATTATATATACTTTATTCCCATGAATTCCATTTTTAATGTTGTGTTTTTTTCTATATCAGGCCAGTTATGTATGCTTAGTGTTTTTTTGGGATAAAATATGTATGTTTAGTGTTATGTATGTTTAGTGTTTTATGTATTAGTAATAAGACCATGTTCAACAATTGGTCAACCCATTAATTAAACCTCATGTCCTCTAATTATTGATTTTACTTTTTTGCTCTCAACGTTTTTTTTTTGGTTCAAGAGAAGTTTTTGTAAAACTCTATTATCATATTATTTTCTCTCATACCCACATAATTATTATTGATTTCCTTGTAATATTTACTTAATTCACCGAAAAATCTTTTAGTGATATTTTTGGGAAAAAAAGAATGATAGTATTTCTTAACAAAAACTTATTTTAATGGTGTTTTAAGTAAATTATATTTTAATATTTATTATTAATAAAATTTATTTTCCTATGATATCTTACTAGCAAAACAAATGTTTTTTTTTTTTTTAGAAAACAAGCGTTTTGAATTTTAAATTCACGTAAAAAAAGCTACAAAAAATAAAATAAAACGAAGACACACTACTAAAAGAGTAAAAAAAGTTGAAGTTGAAATAAGTGAATAGGGTAGAGAAAAAGAGAGAGAGAAAGAGGAAGTAAATCTTCGTCGGAGTGCGTTTTATTCTTCTGTAACTTCCCATTGCTCATATGGCCGACCTGATTCTCCCACCTCTACTAAATCTTTCCCACTTTCTTTTTTACTTTTCTTGATTACTTTTCTTGACTAAATATATGTTATATATATATATATATTACATATCTCTTTTTTTTTTTTTTTTTTTTTTTTTCNTTTCCGGCAAATTTGATTTTATTAAGAGATGCTAAGTATTACAACCATTTGATTTTACATCCACATCTATTTAGCCTAGCCTCTTTGGCTAATCTGTCAGCTAAGCTATTATCATTTCTGCTTACATATTCAAAAAACGATACTCCAATTCCCCTAGCAAAAGATTTAATATCCATAAGGATTGTGGCTATACTTTGCAGGGATCTTTTACTAGAAAGGAAACTCATGGATGTACTTCTCAAATGTGTGTAGAGAATCTGGTTGTCTCCCTTGAACATAACATTCCGGTAGCCCAACCTTTGCATGTTGAAGACTGCATCTCTTAAAGCAATCGCCTCTGCTTCAAGGACAGTTTGACATGGATGCGAGGAGGAGGAACCTTGCAGCTTTAGGTCACCATTTTTATCTGTCAAAGCCCATCCTATACCAATCTGATCTTTTTCTGAGCTCCAGGAGGCATCCACATGACAGGTGAAATCTGCTTGGCTTCCATAGCTTAATTCCTGAATGTCCTGATCTTCTCTTTGCTGATCTTTCGCATTGGCCTGCAACCAGAGGTTCATATCCATAATAGATTTATTGATAAGATCAGGGATAGAACCTTTGTCATTTTTGAAGATTAATGCATTCCTATGTTTCCAGATCCTCCAACCAACAAAAGCTGGAAGATTTGCCAGCTGGCTTTGAATCTTGGTGGAGTTAGACAACATCCATGTTACATTTTCATCAAGGTTGCGGTTCTGATCCATCATCCTTCCTATGGGCAGAGGTGTGAGATCCCAAACTTCTCTAGCGAATCTACAATGAAAGAGCAGATGATTAGCAGTTTCATCAACATCTCCACACAGGGGACATTGAGGATTAATTTTGAGGCCTCTAGCTTTTAAAGCTGATCCTACTGCTATACCATTATGAAGCACTCTCCACCAGAAAAGTTTGAGTTTTGGTGGAACAGGGAGCTTCCAGACCTTTTTAAAAACTGTATCCCTATTGAAATAAGAATGTGGTGAGCTAGAATGGAAGAGATAATACCCGGTTTTCACAGTATATTCTCCATTCCTTGATAAGCTCCACTGCAAGACATCCTTATTCCTGGCCATACTTGGCCTGATTTTGAAGACATATTGACAATCTTCAGGATGTATAAGGTCTGTCACTTTCTGTTCATCCCATGTTCCACTTGCTGCATCAATCAGATCAGATACCCTCAAATCCAACCTCATCATCTCATTCCTCTTTCTAGCAGGTCTTGCTGGATTTAAAGGTAACCAGTTGTCTTTCCAGGGATCTATACTTGTACCATCACCNCAGTTGTCTTTCCAGGGATCTATACTTGTACCATCACCAACATTCCATTTAAGTCCTTGAGACATAGTGGAAATTAAGGGATGGAGACTTTTCCAAGCATAAGAAATTCTGTTTCCATACTTGGCTTCTAGTAGAGTAGTTTTTGGGAAATACTTAGCTTTAAAGACTCTGGCCAATAGAGATCGAGGATTCTCCATCATTCTCCATAATTGTTTTGCCAAGAGAGCTCTATTGAAATCTCTAATGTCTCTTATACCAAGGCCACCTTCCTGTTTGGACTTTGTAACTTTATCCCAAGCTATCCACNGCATAAAGCAAGACATAGCGTAATTAGGAATAGCCGAGGCCACAGACTTAATTAATATTTCTTTGCCTGCTTGAGATAAGAACTTAGTTGTCCAATTATTAACTCTATCATGGACCTTTCCCTTAATATAAGCAAATGAAGCATTTGTGTTCCTACTAATGCTCTCTGGCAATCCTAAATATTTCCCTAAACCCCCTGTTTTCTTAATCGTAGTAATGTCTGCTA
>OVAN01003618.1:0-28432 GCA_900406275.1 Anastatica hierochuntica
GATGGATATTTGGAAAGTCACAATTGGCATAAAAAGAGCATCTTCTGGGAGTTCCCATACTAGAAAGATTAATTGGTTCAGCACGTTCGACGTTCGTACATGTCACTCTCATTTCAGGTCAACAATGGATATAGCCATGTTCCTTTCCCACCCCCCTTTGGTTCCACGAACTCCTACAAGGTCCAGTTGCACAGATAGTCACTGCACCGATGTACTTCACTCGCTGGTATACATTTCAAACCTATAAACACGGTTCCCGTAGGTCATCTGCAAATTACGGCTTTTATGTATGGGGGAATCGGACTTCTACGGCGTGATTAATCAGATTTTACAAGTCAGTTACCCCGAAGTGGTGAATTTATGATGTGTGTTGTTCAGGTGAGACTCGTATGACCCAAATGTCGGTCGAGGAGTTCGAGTAGACAATTTGGGAGTTAAAGACATAAATGCAAACAGGCGATATAAAAAATTTGAACCATTTGTTCTCACTTCGCAAGCAGAGCAAGTGACATTCGTCTCATATCCAAAAATAAGAGAACGATGGGAGCAATGGCTTACTGTGATCCATGTGAGTCCAAGGGGTCGTATAATCGGAGTTGAAGATGACATTGTGTTACAAGAGGATAGGACAAGAAAAGACACGGCTATTCTGATCGAATCCACCGAGGATGTCATACATGTTGACCCATCATCGCGTGATTTTGAGATGTACATTCTAGCGACAACGAAGACATTATGCTTGAATCAGAGGAGGATAATGATGATGAAGAAAAAGAATCAGACAATGAAAACGATTCCATTTATGTATATGATCAACTTGACTTTGATGATGATTATTGTTATATATTATGTTTGTATAATTAATAAATGACAATTCGACGTGTTTATGAAAAATTAAATGCATGTTCATTAATGTGACTAAATGCATTGTCTTTGAATATAAAAATGACTTATATGAAAAAGAATTTCAAAACCCAAATTTTCATAAGGCTTATATAAGTAACTTGGACTCTATAAGAAGGAGGCTAAATTTAATATTAACCTATATTTGCAAGGAAATTGCGAGGATTCCTCGCAAACTCCACGTAAAATTGAAAGGAAATAATTTGCGAGGATTCCTCGAAATTTCCTCGCAAATCTTTGCCCTAAACCCTAAACCCTAAATCATAAAAACTAATAAGAATCACACTTTTAGCTAAAATTTCCTTTCACAAGTAACATAATAAGCAGAAACGCATTAAATAAAAATTATGCGTCAGAGAAATTATACGAAAACGAGAGTTTACCTTATAACGTATACAAACCAACATAATTTCTTTAAACATGTGATGAAGTTATTTGTTATTTGAATTTAAGATCTTCAATGATTACCGTAATAGTTATTGACACTATCACACTTTTAAAAACTATGAAACCGTAAACCCTAAACTAGTTATAAATGATTTAACTTTTGTTATTTGAATTTAAGATCTTCAATGATTACCGTAATAGTTATTGACACTATCACACTTTCAAAAACTATGAAACCGTAAACCCTAAACTAGTTATAAATGATTTAAAAGTTTGCGAGGAAATTGCGAGGAATCCTCGAAATATCCTCGAAATGTCCTCGCAATTTTGCGTGGTTTGTCATAAATTTTGGGCGGTTCCTCAAAAATTTCCCAAAAATCCTCGCAATTTTGCGCGCCAAAGAAAAAAGAAGCGGGAACCTAAAATTTGCGAAGGAATTGCGAGGAAGCAAAATCTGATATATATGTGGTAAGACCTCTTCCTTCTTATTCCATCAAACAACACCATCTCTCTAAAACTCTCTCTAAAACCCCTGCCTCTCCATATCCAAACCTTTGGACATTAGAGAATGTAAGTTTTTAAATTAAATTTAATATTAGTTAGTATTTTTTAGGTTTTATGATATTTAGATTTTGAAAATATGAAATGATTAGGTGGTTTAGATAGATTTAAATAATTGATTTAAAAAGTATGTTCGATAGAATTTAAATTTCTTTAATCATAATTAATATATTATTTTTTTGGTCACGAAGAATCATAATTAATATTAAAATCTAAAATTTAAATAATATTATAATAATGATTTAAATAATAAATTATTCTAATTAATATTAAACTCAAAAAATTAGAAATAATTCTTCTAAATTAATATTAAATTCACAAAATCAAATAATAAATAATTTTAATTTATATTAAACTTAAAATGTTTTTATTAAATAGTATAAATTAATATTAAACTAAAACTTTATGATAACTAATTTCAATAAATACTAAACCTATTTTTTAAATTTATGTAGTTCTGTAGATGGACCCCCTTGGATCGTACGAGGCTTATCTACAGTAGCCCGCTAGGTCTGCACCGAGTGTTTCCAAATCCGGAGGCGTTCCGGACACGTTCCCATCGCAGCACGGAGCACCCCTTTCTGCTCCGTCCGCGACAGCTTCGGCGCCATGCCCGCCGGGAATGACGCTCCAGGATCTTATGCGTAGTCCCGCTCAGGCATCTTTGCCCTTCATTAACCCCGAGCGACCGGCGGAGACACTCTGGTTTGACGAAGACAGGAAGGTTGCGCAGAAGATTACGAAGATCTTCATCTGGCACTATTCGGGCCCGTACAGGAGCTTCCCGAAGACTCCTCGAGCAGTCATCAATGGCTTGTTCGAAGCATTCGTTGTAAGTTTTTTTATTTTTTTCTCAAATAACACTTTTAGTTATTATAAATTTAAAATTAAATTTTGTTGCACCAGCAAACGTACAACTGAGACCAGATGCACGACGAGCGGGTCTGGGAGGATTTGAGACAAAACTTAAAGCCCACCTCCCGGACAAGGTCGGGCGATGGAAGAAGAAGTGGAGGACTAATTCGGAGAACTCCATCCTAGAGTGGATGGACGAGGACGTGTGGGACCAGCTAGTCTCACACTGGCAGGGAGGGACCCACACGGCTAGGAGCTAGCAGTTTATCTTGGCTCGGAAGAACCCCGAGACACAGGGGATCGAGGCTATGCACACTGCCAGCCGTGACTCTTTCGGAGCTAAGGCCCGAAAAATTGTAAGTATTTTTCAAAATAATTTAAACAAAATAATTCAATGCTTAAAGTATTATTACTTGCGTAAAATACAAAAATTAAACTTTTTATTTGTAAATAAGGCTAAGGGCGCAGACTCTGACGTTCCCGATCTTCTAGCTGTGCTAGAAGAGACGAAGAAGAGGTCGGATGACACGTTCATCGACGCGAATTATGAGCGGCTTTGCGTCGAGGTCCACCGGCGGATCGATGAGGCCGAGATCCAACTTTCCATGGAGAACCCGATAGCTCGGTCCAATCTTGCAGTCTTATGCAGTTCGAGAAGAACAGGATTTTTGCAGAGATTAATAATTAATTAGTTTTATTACATTATTTGTTTCATTTAATTTTTTTAATATTTATCAATCTTTAATTTCTTGTTTTAAACTGTAGGTTGCTCCTCTGTCGAAAGGCCTGTTTTTTGGAGTTGGTTCTCCACGGTCAGAGGCGTCTTCAGCAGCCATCGGTGTTCAGCCTTCCCGAGTCAGCCCGAGGGACCTAGAGGAGAAGCATCAGAGGGTTGAGGTGAAGCTTTTGGCAGCTCGCGAGGAGGTTTCCCGGTTCCCGAGGAGGTTAGCATGGTTCGGTCGAAGATGGCCAAATACCAGGAGCGAACTTGATCTCATGCCCTTCTCTTCGACTAGATGGAGAAGAACGACCCAAAGTTTGCCGAGTACTCTCGGATGTTGCGGGACGGGCATGCTTAGCAACGACAGCAGCAGCAGCAGAACCAGCAGCCGGACAACATTTATATTTTAGGTTTTCTAATATTTTATATTTGTAAAATATTTAAAAATTTATTTTTTTAATTTCTTATTATTAATTTTTATTTATAATTTTAATTTCATATTATTAATTTCAATGATAATTTTAATTTCATTTCTAATATATTTATTTTATTATATTTTATTTTTATTATTTTTGGATTAAATTAAATTTTAAATAAAAAAACTTTTGCGAGAGAATTGCGAGGGTTCTCTCGCAAATCCCTCGCAAAATATTTGCGAGGATCCGTCGCAAACCCTCGCAATATACTCATAAATACTTTGCGAGGGATTTGCGATGAATCTTCACAAATCCTCGCAATATACTCGTGAATATTTTGCGAGTGATTTGCGATGAATCGTCGTAAATTTTTCGCAAAACTTTGGCGTTGAAATTTTGAGAGTTTTTCGCAATTTCATCGCAAAATTTTACGATTCTACATCTGATCGCAAATTTTTCGCAAATATATTCCTCGCAGATTCCTTGCAAATTTGCGAGGAATCTACGACTAGCTATTTTCCTCGCAAATTTACGAGGAAATTGCGAAGAAACCCGGTTTGCGATTGACGATTAGCGACCGGTTAAGTTTCCTCACAATTTCCTCGCAAACGGTGATTTGCGAGGAAATTGCTAGGGTACCTTCCCACGCAATTGGCATGTTTTCTTGTAGTGATAGTTTGACATGAAATGACTCAAAATACTACAAATACAGGAAAACTACTTTTTCATGCATCAAGTTTCTTAAAAACACTATGAAAACATACTAAAATCTATAGAAAAAATGGTAAAATATTGGTGTTATCGACTCCCCCAGACTTAGCTTCTAGCTCGTCCTCGAGCTAAGAAAACAAAGAACAGAGAAGAGGTTTGAAAACATAGAAACTTACCTGAACTTCTAGAACTTATTGGCAACTTAGATTGACGTAATCCACTATATACCCGCGTTGAAATTTAGGTAGAACCCCGTTTTCACCACAAACTTAACAACATCCCCGACTCATCCGCATTAAACAAGAGTGACCCAAGTTTTCCATCATTACTCCCTAAAACTACAACGCGTGGTCTCTTTGAGGGAGTATCGATCAAAAAACACATAGACTCAAACTCAATCAGTAAACAATTTCAGCCCACAATTGATTCTTTTCATGTTCCTTATTCATGTTTAAATGTTTTTAGAGGCTGATTTTTCCCTACTTTTCTAGGGTATTATTTTATTTTTTCTATAGATCTCTTTATATATACTTTTTCTTTTAAAAATATTCAGATTTTATTGGTTCCGAAATTAACAATAAGCATAAGCATCTTTTTTGAAGATTTTTATTAAACAGGAAAGAGGGGAACCGTAGACATAATTTTGTCAAGTCTAAAGAGGAATCTGATTTAATGTATACCAAGCCCTAAAAAGAGAAAATTAAGTTCATTAAATGTTTGATTATCTAAGGATTATGTAGATATCAAGTGATATGGTGCCTCGGTTAGCTTATCCATTTGGGTTATCTCGTTCGGTAAAACTGTAGTCATACACAAACACTAGGAATTCTAGTCATTAGAAACATATTTAGTTCATAGCCAAACTTGTTTCCGGACTGATTATGACTCAATAAAACGTTCTTATTTTGAAAATTTTTTAAAACGACTCAAAAAGTAAGAAAAATAATCGAAAACAAAGAAAAAGAAGCATTAGTAACAATAAGAATCTCTACGGACTTAACTTACACCGTCCCGGTGTAAAATCAAATGAAAAAGGTAATTAAAACTAATGGAAAAGATAAGGAATAGCAATCAATTAGCTACTGGTCAAAATATTTGAAGATATATATGGCCATATGTGATGTTTCGGTAAACCGAAATGATGCTCGGTTGGCCGTTTTTACAATCCATAAAGAATGTTTCGACCAAAGTGAACCTCCACTGCAAAATAGCATATTTTATAAGTAAAAATGAAGTTTAAAAGGCTGGAGCTCGTACCTTATATGATTTGGCCGAGTTTGGTCTCCTAAAAGCTCGATTTGGCTCGTTTTGGTGAGAAATCAAGCAGTTTTTAATTCTGACTTTTCCAGGGCTAATATTTCTTTATAGACATCTTATCCATATGCTAATTAGTAGTGAATCTTCAATTTGACATCTTGGTTCACTTAGCGGAGCACGATTTTGCTTTGGCCGAGTTTTCTTCGGTTTATGGCCAATCAAGTGCTCAGGAATGAAATATTTGCGCCTCGAAAACTGTTTGGCTAGTTCTTCATAATTTTTCCACTTTATCAAGGTATCTTCAGAGGTAATACTTGATTCAACTCCTAGATAAGATTTTTGAATAAAATCTTTTCGTCGGTTTTGAGTCTCCGTTGAGCCAAAATCTTGTGATCATCTCTGCCAGCCAATGTATCACATTTTTTCTGAATTTATTTGATGAGAATTATTAGGCCTCATAGTTGGTTTGGCTTATATTGCTCTTGAAATGCTCCGGTTGTGTTCCTCGTCAATATAATCCCATTTTTTAGCCTTTGAATATGCTTGAAGAGTGGCTCTGACTTGATCAAAACATTTCAAGCCTTAAAGTACTTCTTATTCTGGTCACAATACACCTTTTATTTGATTGAAACTGATAGCCCTTCTCAAAATTCTTTTATAGTCCAATTTCTTGCAATATCGTCTTCATAACCTCGCCTTTGAGTCTTAGGTTCCTTAGGATTGGATTGACATCTCAAAATACTCTTTATTACTTACATTAAGTACTGGAAAATTTTTGGTTAGTTCCTTACTTGGCGAGTATGCTTTGGCTCAGCTGCAAAAAATTGCTCGGTTTGAGAATCCTTGAAGCTCCAAGTGTGTGCTTTGTATTCTAAACGTCCTAGACTTCAAAACATATTTTGATGAATATGATGTGATTTAGGTACTGGTACTTGAAGATTTTGAGGTTGGTATTGATCCGACCAAGAAAATGGGAAAAACAGATGTTCGGATGATTTTCTAGGCCATATGCTCGTCCGGGTGAGGTGTGGTCTGTGGCTGAGGTCTGGTTAGATTCAGGATAGGAGGTGTGGCACAGGTTGGAGTGAGTACTGAGACCGGTTGGGGGAAGCTAGGATGTCGCAGCCGGTGGGAAGTGATGGAAGGCGCGGATTGTTTGAGGCAAATGGTGCTTAGCACCGGTCGGGGCACGGAAAATGGGAGACAGCCGCTGTGGAGGTGCTCGTGGACCGATGCTGGAGGTGGAAGAGGCATGGCGCATGGAGGAAGCTGGCACCGGTTTGTGTGACAGTTTGGACCGGTTTTCGCCACGCGAATGCACGCGGCCAGTGCTGAGCTTCAGAAGCCACTGATGGTATGTGGTTGTTGGTCCTTGGCACCAGGTCGTGCCCTACCCGTATCCCACACTAGTGGGAATGCTTCCCTCGACCAGTGGGACGGTCCTTGATGGTCCGAACATCCGGATTGCATTTCTTTTTCCACTTTCCGATTCTGAAGTGTGTTCCTACGAAAAACAAAACATAAAAAACTTGAAAATCATTTTTAAAATAAAATAATCCCAAATATATCACCAATTAATCGTAAGATCAAATCCTTAAAATCTAAAGAATGAAAATAAAATTATAAGTTTAAAGAACATATGGGTTGCCTTCCATAAAGCGCTTGTTTAAGGTCTTTAGCTCGACACTGGTTATTTGTAATGTTGTTGCCGGAATAAGGGTTTTATAATACTCTTTATTTGTATTTCCAATGATTCAACAAAAATCTCAATGGGTTTCAGAGCTTCTCACTCTAGTTGACTCCATGAAATTGATTTTGGACCCTGAAATCGTCTTGGAGGAAATTCAGAACATGTTTCATAGTAGAATGGATTCTTGTTGATATTGATGAATTTTATACTCTATTTAGACTCATCCTCAGCAGCTCCTAGTGTCTCCAAAACTCCTTTTTCAGTTCTGAAAATTTCTTCTCGCTTGTAAGCAAACCGAGTTTCTTCTCTCAATTTTGTAGGTTGGATTGTTGGGGCCATCAGCCAATACACGTGATACACCAATGGTTGGGGTAAAATATGGCTGGCCAACCTTTGAATCATCATGGTTAGACGTTTTCCTTGCTGGTCTTGAGATATATCTTCAAAGCGTGTAAGATTATGTGTCTTCTCTACACGTTTTTCTTTATATTCTTCAAGGAAAGTGCAAACCATCAAGCTTAGCTCCTAAAGCTCGAAGTTTATGATGATCATAGTCCTTCTTTTCCATCATCAGTTTGATGAGGTGCTGGATATCTCCCTGTTGAGTGTTGATCTCATCGGTCGTTATGGCGAAATCGCCAATTTCGCCGTCTAGCTTCTTGTTTCTCATAAGAAGGTCATTGTGAATCATATTGACTTCAAAATCATAATTCATAATTTCATTAGAATCAGTAGACAAAAAATTCTCCAAGTGCTCCTCTTGATGCTTGAGTGTTCTTCCTTTTGATGCCACAATATGATTTTCTTTTATTTGTTCGCTTTGAAGATCTTTTTCGGAATGGGCTGAGGATCTTTTCTTGATGGACTCTTCCACTGTAGTTAGAGAATCTTCAAGGGTCTGGAGTTTAGCTTTAAGGTCTCCCCAACTTCTTACTTTGGTCGAAGTGCGTGATATCGAGCTTCGTTTTGAACGTTTCATTCGCTTCTCTTTCATCTTTGATGGGTTGTGCCACCAAGTCTTCAAGTGTAAACTTGATAGGCACCAATGGCACTTGATTATGAGCTTGAGAAGGCTCTGAACGTGGATTTTAAAGCGTGAGATTGTGGCTTTGACGATGACCACATGTGCATAAAATCGCAGGAACTCATGGTTATCGAAGTTCCTTCGATTCTCCTGAGATTGTGCCCATGCTTGTTAGTATGAATGATGATTATGATGATTTTCCAGTAGCAAAGAACTTGAGAAACACTCTCCAATTGTAGGTTGAATGTTGGATCCTAGCAATCGACCATACTCTTGTTGAGTTTGGCAAATATTTTCCTCTGAATGAAACCATGATCGATTTCTTGGAAGGTACAATTCTTCTCCTCTTTGATTTGAATGTTGTTGATGATTTTGAAGGTTGTAACTCCTTTCCTTGATAAGGGAGATAAGTTTCCCCATTGTATTTCCGGAAAATCAAGAGACACAAAAGGAAAAAGTGAATAGAAAAGGAAAAAATCAGAAGAAAAAAAAAATTCAGAAAAAAAGGAAATCTTAAAACTAAAAGGGAAAACAAAGAACAGAAAATTTTCCTAGACTAATCCTAGATCAAGATCCTTTGACAACTAACACGTCTCCGGCAACGGCACCAGAAACCTTGATGTGTGTCAAGTTTCACCCAAAAAATGACACTACAGTTGCAAGTGCACAGCGTAGTTATAGTACTTCAGGTACCGATCCCACAAGGACGAGTAGTGTGCTAAGGATCTATAGATTTTCGATAAGTTAGGAAGAAACAAAGATTTTTTGGTTTTTGGTTTTTATATGAATTAAAGAAAAAAAAAAGTGAACTAAAAGCAAAGAAAATATCAATAAAAGATAAACGTTAGACAAATAGGAAACCGTAGAGAACGTAAACTAGCATGCAATGGGCTCGACTTTAGGGTATTGTTTAGCTTAGGTATAGAACACAACCCAAAATTATACCCTCTCCACTTTCATGGTTCGGGACACTATACTAATTAACAACCAAGGGACTCGACTTTCGCACGGTCCTTGTAGAAGACAAGTATGCATTAACTATGTGTGCATGATTGATTATTCACAATTCTAGATCGATCCACTTTTGTTTCCTAAATAGAATTGCTCACCATAAAATAGTTCCAGTATTAATACAAGCTTTTGAAATGCAAACTGCTTTAGATCTACTTACAAACTGCCTTAGAGAGCAAAGAGCAATCCACACAAGCAAAGGTGATCATGTATATGATAAACCATAATAGATATGAGTCCCTAAGCAAACATGATCATGAACTCGTGATAACCTACTGTCTAACTAGCAAACTACTCAGTATTTAACTTTTAAAACATGCAGCAAGCAAGAGTAGAAGACATTAGATCAATCAAAGATAAGAGAGGAACAAGAAAACCGATTTATTGAATGAAACGATGAAGGAAGATTGAATCCTTTGAGATGAGAAGGGCACGATCCCAAATGGTTATTCCATACCTTCTTTAGACTCTAATCTAACCTAAAACAATGCAACTCTCCGAAATCTAAAGGCTAATAACAAGTATAAATAGCCTTTATCCAATTTTAGGTCAATTAGGTTAAAATCGGGCCTTTACGGCCTTTCAATTTGGGCTTCTTGTAGAAGGACTTTCACTTGACTTCTTTGGCTTGAAAATACTTGTAAGAAATCCACCTTGGTCGTGTTAAATCTTTGATAGAAACAAAAGTCGTGATCATTTAGTTCTATCCTTCCTACGCATCCTTCATTCGTGAGCCAGCAGGACCAGTCTTCAGCTTATTTTGCATAACTGTTGATCCTCAACTCAGAATTATGTCAAACTACATCCATATGAAAGCTAACTCAATTCTCTATTCTATATCCAAATTTCATTAAATTCTATTGATGGAAAGGCCTTCGTCTTGGATGATCTTTCTGATGCTCGGAAACTGTCCAAAAACTAGCTTTTGCTCCAATTAGCTCCATATTGCTCCAAAGTACATAGTTTGACCTGAAATGACTCAAAACAATACAAATACAGGAAAACTACCTTTTCCTGCATAAATTTACTTAAAAACACTAAGAGAAAATATTAAAATCTATAGGAAAAGTGGTAAAACATTGATGTTATCACCAACCCTTCCAATGCAACTCGAACTCGTGAATTTCTCCTTTAATAGAGGGACTTTTACCATCGACCAACACTTCATTGATTTTTTGAACCAATTTACCTTAAAGGAATATGTTTTTGTAATTTCTTCTTATCTCTCTTAAAACCTATATGGCTTCAAAATCATTTTTAGTATCATGCAACTTCAAACATGATATCTTTTACCGAACAAATTGAGATTTTTTTCTTTTATCATACGCTAAAACAATTCATTCTTCATATCCCACTTTGCCTTATATACATAAAACATATATTATATGCATTATTAGAGTAAATTTTTAAAAGGGCAAGATTAAACTTTAAACTAAACCAGTACCAGATTTCATAAACTAAGAATTATTTTACTATTATATATAATTTAAAAATTAATTCAAATTTTCTTACTTAAATTTTGTAGATGTTTTATATTTATATTAGATTTATATATATTTCATATGCATTATTTTTTGCTACAATATAAAGTAGAGTGTTTAATATGGATATCAGTTCGGTTTCAGTTTCGATTTTTTGTTTTTGGTTAAAAAATTTCCTATATTAAAACCATATATACTTCGGTTTGTTTGAGTACGGATACATTCAATTTTTGGATTTGTCCAGTTTAAAAAGAAAACCATAAAATGTATTTTTGGTTTTAAATTTTGATAATTTCATCTTTTTTTAGAACATAAAAATACTAATATTAACATTTTAACTAAAAGTAATATATGAGTTATATTATCAAATTATTTTCATGGTGATAATAATAAAAACAAAGTTACTAAAGATTGTCATAATTATATCTAAGCAAAAAAACTTTACACTTTGATTTATTTCATTGATATTAGACTAATATATTATTATGATATTGACAGTTTACGATATTTAGACTGTCGCCAAGGATTGTATAAGTTGAAGAGCATGTATGTTCCAAGCAAAAAAATAACATTTTCTTTTGTGCATTACGAACCAAGACATATAATATATTCAAAATCATTATTGCTGAACATAACAAATATGATCCCCTTTCTTCATTGTATATAACATCTATATAATTGTTAAACGAGAAGTCATTTGATTTATGTGTCATCGTTTTGTGCGATGTTGGTGACGTGTCATCGTCTAGTAACCTCTCAATATTTTTAAAAAATAATTTTAAATTTTTAAAAAGAGTTAATTATAGCTTAAAAATCTCGTGTGTCGCAATCTCGTGCGTCGATTTTAACATCACTTCACCAGATTATTTCGTTACTCTTCCCATGTATTTTATAGACAAAAAGTCCCTAACTGAAATTGTCTAATTACCAATTGTGCCATTTTTTTGTTTTACGAGCTAGAAAAAACCTAATAGAACTCACCTTAATAAATCTCCATCGTCTTCCTTCTCCATTCTAATTCTTCTCCATGCTCTTCTTATCTCGATTTTCGATCAATTTCTTTGTCTCTAAATAAAGAAAAGTTAGGGACAAATAAATTAATAAATTGTTTTGTTAAAGTTTCGTCCTTTATAATATTCTTTCTTCATCTTCGTCTTCGTCTACCTCCTCCTCTTAATCGGATCTATAACTTCGGCTCTTTAATAAAGGTTCATCTCTCTCTCTCTCTCTCTCTGTTCCCACTCTTTATTGGATCAAAAGATTCGGAAGTCGAAAGCTTTTTCTTTATTATCTTCCTATGTTACATGGAATTTGATTTCCAAATTCGTCTCTGTATTCATCATTGAGTGTGTGGGGTGATAGATGGCGAGAGGTAGATCCATTAGTGGTTCTGAGCTATTGAGATATTTGAATCCAGCGTATTATCTCAGAAGGCCGAGACGTCTTGCTTTGCTTTTCATCGTCTTTGTCTCTGTTTCTATGTTGGTTTGGGATCGTATTAATCTTGCACGAGAGCATCGGATAAGACTATATCAAGCTTAGAGATGGGCTTCGGTGATGTTAGGGCTTCTCTTTTTTTATTCTAAGGATATTGTATTAGATCGGTTGTTGATTTCTATTGCTATGTTCTTGAGCTGTTACGTATTAGACGTCGATTCCTTTTTGTTACTTGGCATCCAAGAATGACTCTAATATTATTATTTTGTGTAAAATCACCACGTATCATTCTTTGGTTGACAGTGTTACATTTCCTCCCTATCCAACAAAAAAAAACATGGGTATTTTTCTTTATCCTTCTTCTACTTTGGTATTAATCTCGTGTATCAAAGTTTTTAAAAGTTTATACGTGTTACAAGTTTTGCAAGTTTTAATTGATATTTTGCGAGTTTTACGTGTGCCTTCGTCAAACAACAAGTATGTGTTTACGCTCTCTGAGAATCCTCACTTTCATAATATATGCGAATTTGAATGGGATCGTTCATCTTCGATGTTGCTTGTTCGGTCTGAAGGATTACTCTGGTGAGCAAACCTATATGTCTTTCTTCTTGTATAGATGATTTTTTAGAAAAGGTTTATGTTTATCTTTTACAGGTCTAACTCGTTCTTTTTCTTCTCTTTGTCCTTGTCCGGCTTTTTTGCGGTTATATTATTCTGGGGAATGCAAGTTATGTTTATTTATGACTACTCTTGTTGGTATTTGTCTTCTCGCAACTTTTTTAGTATCTTTTCGATGTTGTTTTTGTCGTGTTAATTAAGCTCATGCGTATAACTGTGTCTATATTCTTTTCAGTGCTCTCGGGTGCATATGAACCTTCTGTGTTACCTTGCAATACCGATGGTGTTGGCCACACTCTTCGGTTTGAAGCCACTACATGTGTTGTTGAAGATGGAGATTCCACGGTTGGTTATGATGATGTTGGTTATGCTGTGGACGTAGTTGCTTTGTCTGGTGCTGTTGGTTCTTTGACTTTAAATCGTTTTCAAGACCATGGCTCTTCTAAAGACACATGAGCAGTACCGTTTGTTTGGGTTTTTTTGGGGGGTTTTCTAGTTTTGGTTTTACTTTTAATGATTTGCTCTTGTATTTTTCGTGTGTGGCTTTACGAGTTCGAGATTGGAACTTGCTATTATTGAAGGTCAATTATGTTCTTCATTTTTGTTTCATGTTCGTTGAAAATGATCTATTTTATATGAAAATGATGAGACAATTTGCCAAGTGATGAATGTCACTAATATTTTATCACTCATATACCCGTTTTTATCACTAATATACACGTTTGTTATGAATGTTCTTCTATGATTCTATGTTCTCAAAAATGTTTTGTTTTCTCTCTACAAGATAAACATCATTTACTGAATTTTGCGTATCTTGTGGGTCAAGAAAGAAATTGAAAAATGTATCCCTTCGTTTTATAGTTTCGGACCTTAAAATTGATGCACCAAATAAAGGATTAATATCCCCTTAATATCTGATAGATAAACATCAAATCAAAAGATAATCAAACCAAATCAAAATTAAACCAAACCAAATCAAATCGAATTAAGCTCTCTTTGGTTATATTCCGGTTGGAGTTTTAATAAACTCAAATCAACCATACTGAAAAAACCTAAACTGAGTTACAAGAAATAAACCGAAATGCAAATCCTTACCATAGATTTGTTTTAAACGAAATTAGTTTATGAATAAACGTACGGACGAGATAAAGAAGAGACCCGAAGAACATGCTATGTGCACAAGATCGAAGAATGGAACATCAAAACTGAAAACCTCAGGATTCTCTATAAGAAAACAACATTTTTATAATATTTTGTAGAAAAAATCTCCATGTCCGTGCAGCCGCACGGACCAACACCTAGTATATACTATATACATAGAGTAAAATAGCAATTGTTTAAACAAAAAAAATTGCAATCGTATACAACAACCAAAAGAAGTGATAAGAAAAGAGATGGATTCTTTGAGCTTAGCTACTAGGTTAACCTATAAAATTAAATGTACGAAATTCGAACATCTCTGTACAAGGCGCGATTCCTAGTTTTGTAATAAAACCTTGAAAAAGTATATGTTTCTAAAACTTTGCCACAATTTATCTATTTTCTAATCACATTTGTTCATATGTAAAAAAGATTACTAAGGTCCGAATTTGCAATTGCCGTGTAAATTTTGTAGTGGTCCAAGTTTTATGACATACAACTTTTGAACGATTGGGACAAAACAAACTAGTGGACTTTTAAATAGCAATGCAATTAAACAAAAAGAAAAAGAAAAATTAAAGCTGAACAAAATTAACAATGTTTATGTTTCTTTAGTTTTAGTATGAGAAACAAACACAAGTTTTTGTTCCCCTGTATTAAATTTCACCCAAAGAAGTTAAATTCATATTGTATAAAATTATTAGCAGTCACTAAGTAAGGGTCACAAGGGAGGCTCATCCTCTTCCATGGGATCTTGTACCTCATCTGGTTCGTTATCAACATAAGCCTGAGAGCTCACTATTTGCCCGCTCAAGTCCTTGTGTTTCAAGCTACCTGCAATTTCAATCATTCTCTCACAACTCAGTTAACAATACTACTGAAAGGTTAGAGAATATAATATATAATGGTTTATGAATTGAATCCATTGAGAAACAGCAAAACTTGTAATCGTGTTTTTGGTCTAGTCTGTCTTTACCCATCCAGAAATTGGAGCCGCGTGATGTTGTATGGAGAAGAGCCTTAACGTGAAACAGAAAACGCTCTAGAGATCTCTTTGTTGCTGGTATTTTACTCGTTATGGCTGTTTGTTTCATACCCTAGCAAAACATTTACTCATTTCCTGTCTCTGAGAAGATGAACAGTAAACACAAACAGCTCACTGAAAAAAACTAACCTTGGCTTCAGAACATAGAGTCTGTAGTGTTCTTGTAGCCTTCTGGAGCTCTTTTACCTATTTCACATGTCAGTCGTCAAAATTTTCTGAGGACTTGAGTGAAAGAGATACAGATCAAGGAAAAGGCGTATAATCTATACGACTTACCAATTGGATGACTAGTTTGTTATGATCTTGAAAATGTGTTTCCAAGAAATCAAAAACTGCAAAAAAGTTTTGGTTTTTCTGATATCAAATTTTCAAATTAGTTAAAGCCAGCTAAATCAGGTTATCCAATTCTGTGTGTGATAAGGAAATGGAAGAGACTATGCCTTTTAGAAATGAGTCTACATACTTCCCACCATACTTGATAGCCATGCCATGGATTGTAACCTGGTTAAGTTATTATAACATCACCTCACATGAATACTCACCCGTATATACATTTCTTACAGCTTATGCGTTATAATACTGGTCACCTTTTCATGAGATCGGCACAAGTTGACTAACGACACTACCACATTTACAGTCTTTTGAATGTTTTTCAAGTGTGCTTCAGATTGACAGTTTTGTCGTTTCTCTGAGCTAACAGTCTTCACCTACACATGTTAGAAGACAAAGGTGAGAGCTTTGACTGTATAGCAGAGAAAATTGTAATAAAGGTGAAGAATCGGACAAAAAAGTAGATGGATTGCTGACCAGTTTGTTGAGAATTACAAGGTTTTCTTCATGCTGCATAAATCACCAGCAAAAGTGACGTATTAGTCTTCCATGGGATTACTGATTGAGATGGCTACGAATTTGCCTTACCAATGTCCTGTACCATCCTCTAAAAGTAGCCATGCACAAGGTAGGGAATTCATGATCACCGGCAACATCTTCTCCTGTTGACTTGGATAGAGAGGCCTAATACAAAAAAAAAATCATAGACAGTATGCAATTGAGTTAAAATTATATGATATTGTTATATGTGACGTATTTAACCATCTGCAGATTTCCCATTTCAGGATGCAACGGTTAATCAAATCGACATTAGACAACATATGTTTAGTTTCCATGAACCATAATCCAAGCGGGACGTTTATATTTTCTAAAGCTTTCATAATACATCAAACTCTATGCACAGTATAGACCAGAGAGACATTTTTCCGTGTACCTGAGGCAAAATGTTACAAGCAAGCTCATCGAGTAAATCAGATGTGGATCCACTGGTTTCCAGGTATATTCGCAATATATTCTGTACCATTTCACCCTGCGAGACCCCAAAGCTATGCATGTTGAATACAGCGTGCACAACCGTAAAATGTGCTATCCGTTAAATTTTACACATAGTGAACATACTTTGTTTTTCAAACCCTTTTCATCTATCCATTTATGCCTTAGAAGTTTCTCTGCTGAAGCTCCCAATTTGGCATGCAGACTGGGTACAAGACCCTGAGTGTATCCCTTTTTGGTAGCTGCTTCAGATACCTTACCAAAATGGTTTTGTGCAGAGGTCACCACCAACCTTAGAGTGATAAGACATTCGAATGCCAGATCAAAGGAGAAGGAACAAGCTACAGACAATCACAACAGGAGTCAGAATAAGATAGCGTATACCATTGCCACGGAATGAATGGTAAACGAAGCAAAGAAATTTACCATTAATTAAAATATCTTCAAAGAACAAATAAATGCCAATATACAAGTACTCCGTTGTCCCGGGTGATGGGAAAGGCTGAACGTTGGGGAAGCTAGCAACTGGTATTTCAGTGGGCTGGAATGCTTCAAGCAGACTTGGCAGCACTAATTTGTCTGTTTCAAACTCAGGGAAGGTCAATATCTGAAATGAGGAAGAAACAAAGTAAAAGTTTAGGAATCGAAATTAGCATACTTGTATTTCAGTTAAAGTTTAAAGGAAATAAAGCAATCACTGTATCACGAAACTAGCATTGGATAAAATTAACTACCTTACTGAAACAGAATAAAACTTCTTTGCACACCATTGTATAACCCAGAGATTCAGAAACCATAATGTTTGTTGTATTGGGATTTCCTGCTATGTTAAACTCATCTTGCCAACTAGTTTGAGACTTTTCATCACCTATTATTGTAAAGGTCAGATTAAAACGCGCCAAATCAATACTTCAGTTTGCAGCAGGTTGATCATCTCTAGTTATCATACCTTTTATCAGCAAGGACATTGCTCTACTCAGATGTATCCTGAGACTTGGAAAAAGTCCTTTTATTTGACTGACAAATTCAACCAATTTGAACCCCGTGAAACTACCTGGAGCACTTCCACGTTTGGAAGGAAGTTGTTTACCCGGAGGAACAAGACAATCCAGCTTGGTATGAAGATCTTGTAAAATATACAAATACAGGGGTAGCTACCATAGGAAATAACAAGATGTTATAATTCACTTCTCACATCTAAAAATTAGTTTTGAAAAAATATTTTTGGTAATTATCTTGGTACCTCAGCTTTATATTCAGGGCTGTCTACATCTTGGCTCCGCACCTATATATGAAAGGTACAATTATTAATCAATAATCATTACCTTAAAAAGTCTTTATAACACCCATGATTGTTAGGCGCCTAATATCTCCAAACAATTAACTCTTGTAAAGCCAACAGATGTTATGATATATAAGCTTCGTTAGGCAAGTACTACTTTCTGATGGAATTCCAAGAAAAATGTAATGAAAACTCAGACTAAATTTCAATGTAATTCAAGGGATATTTGTTTAGAGTATTAGTGAAGACTTTTCATTCAAAAGACTAGCAGGTACAAATATATAACCAGATTAAAAGGTTTCAATAGTCAGACCTTTGGAAATTTTAAGATGGTAAGGCATTGAGGAAGAAGAGGCCTGAACTTGAATCTTTGGGCTTCAAGTGCCAGGGAAACTTGAGGAATCTTTACACATAGTAATTCATCATCAGAACAAGTGTCATGCTTTGACTGTGGTGTTGTCCTGCCATCCAATGATGAAAGGGAATGATCTTCATGAAGCTGTGTTTGACTCATCGCAACTCCAGCTTTCTTGAATGCGTCCAAAATAGTTGGCTGTCGCAGCTTTTCATCCACATTCGAGTTCTTTGATTTTTTCATGTTTCCCTTGCGTTGGGAGGCATCATCCTGTAGCTTCCTCTTGTCGTTTTTCCTCTCCAGATGCTCAACATGAGTATGTTGACTTGTGGTAAAATAAGGGTTGAGTTCTGGCAGAGATTGAGGAGATAGCGTAATCAAATTGCTCAATAAGCTTTCCAAGAATCTGCTTGAAGTATTGGTTTCGTCAGAAAGAGTCGCTCAAAACATATTAAACAAGTGTGTAATACACATCAGCTGAAATATTGGTTAAGAGACTCATCCAAGTATTACTGAAAAGGGACATTAACTTACACTAGATTTCTGAGTCGCTTCAGAAGTTTTGTTGTTACATCCTTCTGTGTAGCCTGACTACTGTAGCCAAACCTTTCGTCAATTTGGGTACTGAAGGCGTTAAGCTGCAAAAGGAGAAAACAAACATATAAAAACAACTGTAGCATTGCAATGATGCAGATATATATGGTCATGTCACTCACAAGTTCTCGTATCCAGTTTGCAGCATAATATAAAGAGAGAGAGACGACTTCTCTCTGCTTCTTTGCCAGAGACTTCCATCCAGCTGCAGCAAAGTACTTAGACATTTGAAAGGATAAGCCAGATATCAGCAAAGAAGGATAGTACAGACACTGATAAATATGGAAAAGAGACGTTGCTAGTAGTATAATGTTCAGGATTCGTTTTTAGAACTTCATTTTTCCTAAAAAAGGCCTAAGAGTTTTTCTACACATAGTGATATGTTTGCTCACCTTGGAAGAGGGAAGGTGCAAAGGGCATCCAAGAAGAGCATCGATCCCAGCAAGGGATCCATCATTTGTCAACCTCTCAACCTGAATGTAAACAAAAAAGTTCAGCTTTGTTCTGGATTCTTGAAATAGCCTCCCAGTTTCGAGCGAAGACAAATCTTACAGTTGATAGCAATAGAAAATTTGATGGAAGAACCTGCAGACAACATGACCTGCAAGGTAATTTGATCCTTAATTCTATCATCATTTGTAACCGAGCACTCTTCTAAAGGAATTAAAAGCAGATAAAATCTGATAAAACCAACTCTGAGGATGACGATGCCAGGGCCAAAATGTTCAAACAGATTGGTGATATATTACCATCCAAGTTCATCCAAAGATCCCCTAAACGATGATAAGAAAAAAATTGGAGCTCAATCCATACAATGCTGAAAAGATATTCAACGTCTAAGTAGAACCACTGTCAGAATATGTATTACACCTTCTAGTCCAGAATATGAACCATTATCAGCCATTTTTCCATTCTCAAGATCGGCTAGAAACAGCGATTCAAATTCTCCCAGATGCTTCCCGATCCTGAAAAGCAGTATAAAATATACCCAGCGTGAGGACTACAAAAACTGTAGCCTTGAAAATGACTAAACAACCTAGTAGGAAAAAGTGACTGGAATCTTCACCACTCCATAATTTCTGGCTGAACTAACTTATAACTGAGAATTTTAGCGAATTCATCATAGAAAATAATTAGGGCTAAGTTAGACTGTCTGCAAGAGTCTACAGATGTCTTTAAGAGCTCCAAAATTTCCCCACAATCTGAAACCTGCTAAAGGAAAAATTTGATGGATATCAATAGAAAATGTAACAACAAACAGAAGTTCCTCTTGGAATTTGAAGTTGGAAGACAATTTCAGCCAACCACTAAGAATTGTCTGATGTTACCTGATTTGCATCCCTAAGTGATGAAACAATCCTTAGAGTTCCAACTAAGCCCATCTTTTTGTACTTGATGTCTGGATGACTGACCTGCCGATATAAAAACCAGATAATCGGAAGTTAGCTTCCATCACATAATGTCCCCTAAGAAAGAAGCCGAGATACACTACCTGCTTCCTTATTATCATCATAAGTTCATTTGAAATTGAAGATCGAAAAGAATCAGGACTTGCACGAGCTGATAGTGCGAGGAGACTGAAAACCTCATAGACCTGCAATTGTGTTTACTTTACATACAATATACTGTCAATGTCATACCAAGCACTTTATAAAGATAAATGCCCACCTTATGCAAATTTTCAACAGTAAATCCCTCTAAGTAGTCCAAAATACCTGTATACACAAAACAATCAGAAATTAGAAAAGAAAAGAAATGACCAGTACCATTATTGTGAAGTATACAAACAAGTTCCAGAAATACCATTTATGTGGGGTGAAAAAAAAAAAAGAAATACCATTTATGTGGGAAGAGAAGGGAAGAAGTTGCTGTGCATAGTTTTTGGCCAGAACCGTCATCATCTCTAGGACTGAACTGACCTCAAATCTGTTATCAGATCCCACATGTGTCACTAAGGCACCTAGTATCTGCAAGAATTCAACTTAGAACAACAGTAGACTAATTATGCTAAAAGTTAGGGTCTAGGAGATGAAATGTAAGCATGTTCTTACCTCTTGTCTTGAATAATTGTCAGTAAATCCTTCAAACAGACGAGTATAGATATGAGAGCCAAATTCCCTTGCCTTTTCTTCTTTACAAGACAAGAGGTGTTCAGCCAAAGAAACAAATGATGCAAAATTATCCTAGAAAATCGAGTGAGTCGAGTTAATTTTTTGCAAGAATATACCCACATTTTGCAAGAAACAGATACTTCAAAAAATTGTTATAATGATCACCTGCACAAACTCTTTATTACCGCTTATACATTGATCAAGCAAATCTTCTTGTATGCATCCATGAACCACTTTCTTCTTAAATATCTTCTCGATGCTCTTCCGGATGGGATCTCCATTCATGTACATGAGAATAAGCAGCCATACATCAATTACCTTGAAATCCCGAGGTTTCTCCAGACTGTTCAGCTCCTTTATGATTTCTTGACAGAGTATCTATAAGAAGAAATTAAAGTGATGCAGACACTGACCAACAATCCCAAACAAAAATAATGAAACCAACTTACATTCTTAAAACGGAGGCTTGATTGTAAAGCATGGAGAATAGAACCTTCTGTGTTGTATGCGGAAACTTTTCCTTTGAGTTTATTTTGAGAAGCACAAGGCTGTGATATTCCAGTGAATTTCAACTGTTCGCGTATCTGGGAGATTATTCTTCTAACATTTTCTGGAGTAGCAGCAAGAAGCAAAAACCTAAGTAGATACGGCATGTGCTCTGCGTCGATTGTTCTAATACACGCTATTGCTACTGTAATCGCCTTTAAAGAAAGGGGGAAAAAATGGCATTCCATCAATACCATGTACAACACAGAACCTTAAATCAATGATGATGCAGAACCTCACCTGTTCCTGCAATTGATCATCTAAATTGAGATTGGAGAAAGAATCAAGAACTGGAACAACAACAGCAGAATCTTCCTGTAGCATCTTTTCTAGAGAATCAACCACAGCTCGAGAGTTGTGATCCCCAATAATCTCTGGCAACGATCCAATGATTTCCTTCTTTAAATGCAGGGGACAAATTGATAAAATTTGCATCAGCTTATCGGTGAATACATGGGGATTAACAATGAAGTCTAGCCAACGGAAATGGTTGATGATAAGACGAGTTACATCCTCCTCCAGAGAACATCCTGCAACAACATCAAAATACTCCGGAAGCTTCTCGAGTAGCATTTCCTGAAGGTCAAGTTGAATAGGAGACACAAGCAGGAGATTACGGACTAAAGTCACGTCTCTCTTGGCTGTTGAGGAAAGCACTCTACACGATGATATAAACAAAAGCGGTTTACGGAGTGAATATCAGTTTTGATTTCTCAACACGAGTGGAAATACTGACCTACGAAGATTACTCGGAGATTGAATGTATGATGAAAATCCAGCTATGAAAACTGAGCGAAGAGCACAGACCTTATCTCTCTCGCCGGAATTGGCGGAGCAAGACGAAAAGCGACCAGTGAGATTGCGGCGGAAAGCGTGGAGATCGGAAGGAAGACATGGCGGGCCATACGGGTTCATCAGCGTGCACCCAGCTTCCGCCAGAATCGTAGTCATCTTCTCCACTGCATCAGGTTCAACGGATTCCTTTTGCGGCTGTGGAATTTTGAGAGACGGAACAGCTGAGGACGACGACGGAGGCGGTGGAGGCTTTTTGCGAGAGAGAAACACCATTTTTTCAAAAGGTCGGCGAGCGAGCAACGGATAATACTCCCAGTTCGCCGGTCGATTTTCTCCGATTGATTATTTCCCCGAAGAAATTTTGTTTTCAAATTTTTTGGTAACCCTCGAGGAGCGAGCGCCAAACTTTCATCATAGAAGTGCCAGTGTGCCTTTAACATGACATGCAATCCATCGATGCAAAAGCAAAACGTCATGATGTCTAAGAAAATACGTATATAATCCTTCATGTATTAAATCAAAGTAATTTTCTGTTACATATTGGGGTAGAAATTTCAAATACTCTTAAATGTTGAAAGAGATTCTACCATACTCACATACCATCTACATTTTTTTGGTCCACAAATTTTATTAAGGTCCAAAGATAGTTTACAAAAGAACATACCCAAAGGATACAAACCAAAACTAGCAACTCAACATTCATATAAGAACAAATAAATTATGTGTTGTTGTTTGACCTAAGCTATGTGGCTTAATGAGAGCCACGTGATGAAGGTTTTGCCTTATTTTGTACTCTTCAATCTCCACCGCAAGATCTCGTAGCCATATGATGTACATATTCTCATACACTTAAATGAAAATGTAGCTTTCTGATTTTTTTTCTTGCTCTTTTTATTTTTTTGAGATTTCAAATTACAAATTTAATTTTCGAGGTACAACTTGATATAATTGAACGTAGTTTTATAGAGTTTTATTTAGTCTTACAAATTAATTGTAAAATTGGGTCTATAGTTATACTGAGTTATATTAAGAAAATTTTGCTTAGTTATACTAAATGAGTGTATATAACTAGGCAAAATTGTCCAGTAATGGTATAGTTGCACCATTACTAAACGGTTTTACCTAGTTATACATTCATTTTGTATAACTAAGTAAAATTGTCGTCTCTTAGTTATACCATTTTCTGGATTTTTCATAGAACACGAAGAACATAAAGAAACTGATGAAGAGAGTCAGAAGAATATCTAAGAAATCCTAAATCGAACCCGAGAAAGAGAAGGTACATATCCAGAAGAACACAAAAAAATTGAAGAAGAAGAAGAAGAAGATGAAATCGAATAAGAAAAAGCCTGAAAAATAAAGAACCCTAGATCGCAGAAGATTCAAAAGTAGAAAAAGATCCGAAGAAGAAGAAGAACTATTGATGTTCCTGAGAGTGTAAGCATTTCTGTTTATAACTCTTGCTTAAATTTGGCGCCAAAACAACTAAACATTATATGCACACAAAAACAATTAAACGTTAAAAACCGTTATCGTTTTGTTATGTGTAACAGGAAGCCTAAGGAGACTAAGAGAGCCAGCGATGAAGTAGCTGTTGGAGTGAAGGAATTGAACGGTGGAGATGAATGTTACGATGAGGGAGATGATTATGATGATTTTTTGAATTCTTATAAAAGTGATATGTAAAAACTATATATTATTAACAACAAATTCGTCTTTTTCTATTAATAAAATGATTGATTAGTGATTTTTTATCCTAATCGTAATGTTATTTTACTCACGTTTTAGTTTTTTCAAAATCATTCAAAAAAAAATTAATTACAAAACATATTTAAAAAGCTATATATTAAAATAATTGCATCTTTTTCTCTCAATAAAAAAGTGTATTGCGTTTACTACGTTTTAGTGAGTAAAACGTGAGTACTATATAGTTAC
This sequence comes from Anastatica hierochuntica, assembly GCA_900406275.1. Lineage (NCBI taxonomy): Eukaryota > Viridiplantae > Streptophyta > Magnoliopsida > Brassicales > Brassicaceae > Anastatica > Anastatica hierochuntica. The sequence goes on from OVAN01003618.1 coordinate 24,199, forward strand.
AAAATTAAATTCATAAAGGAGCATTATATCGTTTTAGAATTATCCATAAAGATGCCTTGTAATTTAATTTTTATGTCGACTTACCAAAACTATATTGTTTGATTAAGAATTTTGAATTGATAATGAAAATTGGATCATATTGAAATTTTTATTTAATGTAGTGTATTAAATGTTTGATGTTAAAAATATTCATTTAGGCTTTATCTACAAGCCTTATCGACTATATATATGTGGATGTGGTATGTGTAAACTTAAGTCATCCGATTTTTTAAACATATAAAAGATATTGTAACGTTTATAAAGTTTCCACCTTTTTGGGAGTACAAAAGTTGATGATGAAAATTACTTATTGTAAGATTTATTTTCATTTCAAGAATCCGTAGATTTGTTAATTTCGTAAGCTCTATAAATCGACAGGGTTGGGTCAAGAGCAATGTGAGTTATTCGTATTTCTCCAGCTTTTATATATGATTAATTCATTTGTTTTAACCAGTTGAAATAAACAGATAAATCGTTACTTCTCCAATTCCCAATACAATTTTCAAGTGAATGACCATTACGTGAGTAACAAGCTAAAGATTGTTTTACTTCTTTTCCTTCACAGAGTAAAGGTTTATCTTCTTTTTATAATGTTTTTGTTTTACACATGGAGCTTTCTCATATGAGTTTTCCTGCAACCTCATTAAAAGGTTTTAAAATGCTAATACCAAAATTATTAAAATACATTTTAAAATGTTAATAGCAAAATTAAAAGGTTTTGAAAATCAATTGATATGTTTATAAAGAATTTTCCATCTAAAAATTTGATACGTTTTTAAATTTTAACAATTTGATAAATATTTTTAATACACTTCTACCAATTCAAAACATTTATAGAAATGCATATTTATTGTGTATTAAATTCCTTTTTATAAAAACGGTAATTGATTTTAAGGTACAAGTTTTAAAATTGGATATAGGTGTGTGTTACTTTTATTGAAATTATGGGATATGCAAAAAATATTTATAGAAATGTATTACTTCTGTATTTATTTATTTTTAAATAAAAACAATAATAAACATTAAGCTAAAAATTTTTAAATTATATATATATACACACATACAAATATATACCAAGAGAATAAGAATGTCTAACGTTATTCAAAAAGAAGCCGAGTAAAAAAAAAGATCCAAAGATTATGGATATACCAAGAGAAAAATATAAGATCATACATAAAAAAAAAGAAAGAGAAAGAAATAAGAGGATCAAAGAAGAAAAAAGAAAATGCGGCGGAGATACGTAAGGAAAGGAACATAACGATTTGTCATCTATCTTCCCACGAAGAAACAATGGCGAGGGAGAAAGGTTCGTGTTGCCATGAAGTGATGTAAAAAATTGATCAATTGTATGTGAAGTGATGACGAGCGTAGAGCTTTAAAATTATGTGACAGAGAAAAAGGCGTTGGGAAATTTGGAGAAGACACGACATTATCTGAAGATTGAAAGAACATTTAGAAGTAGAAAGCGGAAGAAAAATAAGATTCAGATTCAACTTTGCCATATTTTTGCTTCAAGTTACATATCAATTAACAGATTATCCACACACGATCAAATTTTAAGTTTGTCACTTTGACATTTTCCATAAGAAATACATCAAATCCATATAGAACAAATTTTGTACTCAATCGGGTTAACAAGTAATCCAATGTGGAACAAAATTTAAAAAACTCTTTTTTCGTAATCAATTGTTGGTTAACTTCTTTTTTCAAATGACATGTTAACTATAAATGATTTTTAAAAAAAAAATACACGGCACATATCAAACTTATACTATGTCAACCGACTATTATATAACTATATATTTACGTAAATATGTTAATATGTTAGTATGGTAGCTGATATTATTTTTGAAATAATCGTAATTTTTAAATTTTTCTTATCACAAATGAACATCTACGTGTGGGAAAAAATACTCAGAACATAAGAACTAAACCGAACAGATAAATGCTAAATATCTAAACAGATTCTAATCTCTTAGAATCAAAGAATCGAAAGTGGACTGAAAATTGAACGAGGACCCAAAATATTCAAAAATTAAATTATGAATTGATAAATATTTATTATATTTATATCCAAAATAACAAAAGTATCTGACATAATTAAATATTTTAATTATATTTATAAAATTAAAATTATTTTTACTCAATTAAATATAAAAATATCATTAAATTTAATCTATTTAATTTTTATTTTCCGGTAATTCGGAGAAATACACAAATCTAAATAAAGTTAGATTTCATAATGGTTCCTAAATTTAGGAACAAAACTGAACTAGAACTGGAAGAACCGAATCATAACTAAATCAAGATTTTAAAATACCCGAATAGTTCATTAACCTAACTATCCTAAGATCTGAAGACCGAACTGAAATCGAACCAAATACCTGAATGTTCATCCACATGAACATCTAATATTATAAGTAAGACGATTTAAAAAACATTTTGATACGCGTAAATTCTACTATCAAATAACGTTATTTTGTCCTAAAATTCTCATGCTCGCACTGGGTGCGGACCCGTTAACTAGTAAATAATAATTTAAATAATTTATTAATACAAAACCAATCAAAAATATGTAAATTGTCATGTCATAATTTTGATGTTGAAAGTGATTTTTGTGATGACATGTGTCAAACTAACTTCCCAATTAATGTTTACTAGTTAACCGGCCCGAACTTTGTGCGGGCATGAGAACATTCTTTATAGTAGTATATAATTGCATTAACTATTAGAAAGATTTGACATATATCTAATACCCATATAAATTATTTTATTGATTATATATAAAATGTTGGTTAAACTAATATTTGTTGATTATATTTTAATATTATAGATACTTATATATATAAACTAATATTTTGATTATATATATACATAACCCTCATAAAAATTTATGTAGATTTATTTTTAAATAATGTTTTATGATTGGTCATAAATTTATTATACTTTTTATATGATCTAATAAGAAATATATATACATAACCCTCATAAAATTTTATTTAGGTTTATTTTAAATAATGTTTTACGATTGGTAAAAACTATTGAAAATCAATATTAAAACAAAATGTGTTGAAAATCTATATTAAAATAAAATCTATATTGAAATATTGAAAATCTATTGGTTTTCCGGAAATTTATATTAAATCCATAAATATATATTAAAACATATAGTTTAAAACAAAAAATTTGCAAAACATAAAAAATCTAAAACACATCCGAAAAACTTTATATTTTATGGACTCATCTCTCTCAATAATTACACCAATATCATCACTGCATATTGCATAAACACACTGGTACACATACAAAGTTTCTTAAAAATTCCAACTCATATATTTTAATATAAAGTTAGTTTTTAAACACAACCTTTATATTTTAATATACTTTATACCAAAAAAATTGTAAAAAAATTGAAAATTCGGAAAACCTTATATTCCATGGACTCATCTCTCTTAATAATCACACCAATATTATCACTCTTTATTGCATAAACACATGCATACACATACAAAGTTTCTTAAAATTTCAAACACATATATTTTAATATAAAAGTTAATTTTTCCAACACAACCTTTATATTTTAATATACTTTAAAAAAAATTGCAAAAAATTGAAAATCGGGAAAACCTTGTATTCCATGGACTCATCTTTCTCAATAGTCACACCAATATTATCACTCTCTATTGCATAAACACACGCAAACACATACAAAGTTTCTCAAAATTTCCAACACATATATTTTAATATAAAAGTTAGTTTTTCAACACAACTTTTATATTTTAATATACTTTTAAAAAAATTGCAAAAAAAAATGAAAATCTCGAAAATTTTATATTCCATGGACTCATCTTTCTCAATAATTACACCAATATTGTCACTCTCTCTTGCATAAACACACGCATACACATACATACATGACACTAAGAAAATAAAATAGAAAAGATAATAAAAACAATGATAATATAAAGGTTGCGTTGAATAGTAAACTCGTTAGGAGGTATAATAACCTCATGAACATTCACATTAACCATTAAAGGTATATGTTCTTCAATCAAAGAAAATTCAAAAGGAAAAACGATTAGAAAGACTTGAGTATTGTGAATGTATTTTGTTAAGTCATAAACATCGTATTTATACAAATTATTAAACTTATTTTCCAAGCTAAATTAAATGTTATATTCCATATACATTGTAT